>PVKA01007220.1:0-79012 GCA_004027165.1 Ctenomys sociabilis | reverse complement strand
AACATCCTAAAGCATTGAAAGAACAAAGAAAACACCGAGCAAGCATTTATATTAATATTATGAAATCTATAATAATTGTGTTGACTGTTGCCTTTTGCTCATTAGTGCAAATTTTCTGCATTGTAATTACTGTGTTGCTTTGTATTTCATGCTTTTTATACCTGAATCAGAGTTAAGTACCTGTCACTTTCCTCTTATTGTACATGCAATGTAATAACATACAGTTTTGGCACTTAAAAAAAATAAAATAAATAAAATAAAATACAAAAATGGCAGTGCCAATTGTTTTGTAAGCACTATTTCACTTAATGGAGTGTAGTACACCTTGCACCTCAATAAATTTATGTCAAAATCATGATCTTTTATGATATTATTAATAGCTCTTTTCTGTCTCCTCTTTAGCTTCCCTTATACCCTCTCCCCCTTTCCCCTTCCTCTTGTCTAATAATAGATTCCTTTCTTTTATTTTTATTTTTTGCGGAACCAGGGATTGAACTCAGCCCCTTGCACTTGCCAGTGAAGCGCTTATTCCACTGATCCATCTCCCTGGCCCCTCCTTTCTATTTTCCTGTCATCTTTCCTAGATTCAACATGTTGGTGAAAACATCATTTATCTTTCTGAGTCTGGGTTATCTTGCTTAATGTGATGATTTACAGTTTCATCCATTTTCTGCAAATGACATAATTCATTTCTTTAAACTAAATAATACTCCATTGTGTAGATATATACCAGATTTTTAATCCATTCATCTGTTCATGGGCACTTTTCCAGAACTGGGCCATTGTACACTGTGCTACAATACATGTAGATATGTGGGTATCCTATGATATGGTGACTTGAATTATTTCAGGTGTATACCAAAGAGCGGTATGTCTAGGTCATGCAGTAGTTTTGTCTTTAGTTTTTTAAAGAATATACATACTGCTCTCCAGAGTGGCTCTACTAATTAGCATACCCACCAGTCATGTACAATGGTTCCTTCTTGAATCTTCACTAGCATTAACTGGTTTTTCTTTGTATTCTTGATGGCAGCCATTCTGTTGGGGGGTGAAATGGAATCTCAGTGTAGTTTTGATTTGCATTTTTCTAATGGCTACAGATGTTGAACATTTTTCATATACCTTATTTGCCTTGTATTTTTTCTTTTGAGAAGTCTGCTCAACTTGTTTACCTATTTATTGATTGGGCTATATGATTTTTTTATTTTGGTGTTAGGTTTTTTGTGTGTATTCTTTACATATTGTAAATGGTAGTTCTCTGTCAGAATAGTAGTTGGCAAAGAATTTCTCCCATTCTTTAGGCTATCTTTTCTCTCTCTTAGTTGTTTCCTTCATTATGCAGAAACTTTTGATACAAAAGTTGTATCTCTATTGATTCTTTCTGCTAGTTCCTGTGCTGTATTGGTCCTTTTCAGAAAGTCCTTGCCTATGCTTATGGCTTCAAGTGTCCCCTTGTTTTGTTATAACAGCTTAAAAGTTTCCGTTCTTACAGATAGGTTTTTGATCCATTTCAAATTGATTTTTGTGAGGGGTGAGAGATTAAGGTCCACCATCAGTTATCTGCATAAGGAATCCAGTTTTCCTCACACTGTTAAAGAGGCAATGTTTTTTCTAATCTATGTTTGGGCGCCTTTGTCAAGAATCAGAGGACCATAGCTGTGTGGGGTAATTTTGTTTGGTTGGTTGATTTGGTTTATTTTTGCATTGTCTGTTCTTTTCCATTGATCTGTGTGTTTATCTTTGTGTCAATATCATGATAATTTTGCTTAGGACTGTCTTTGCTATTCTGGTTTTTTTTGTTCCCATATAAATTATAGATTTTTTTTAGTTTTATAAAAAATGGCATTGGAATTTTGATGGGGATCACATTGAATTTTTAGATCACTTTTTGTAAAATAGCCATTTTTATAGTTTTTGATTTTGTCAATCCGTGAACATAGGAGGTCTTTCCATCCTCCTGTGTTTTCTTCAGTTCCTTTTTTCAATTTGTCTATAGGTTTTATTGGATCAGTCCTTCACCTCCTTGCTTAAGGTTGATTCCTAGGTATTTTTTAAATTATTGTGAATGGAAATTTTTTTTCATTTCTTTGTCAGCTTATTCATTTTTAGTGTATAAAAAGTTATTTTTATACATTGATTTTATATCCTAAGAAGTCATTAATTTTCATTACATTAGGAAGATTGCATATTATCACAAAATGGAGGAAATGAACACCTTAGATGTACAGCTCTAGACTTATGTGTTCTGAGAAATCCCAATGTGCAAAAAAAAAAAAAAGTGGTTCTTTCTTACTCCTATTTTTTATTACAAACATTCTAAGTGAATTAGTATTGAAGATTTGGCTGGTTGAGGCACTTGTAAAAAGAAATAACTGAGTCACAGACTTAGTGTTAGCTGTGCCCATTACCGATCAGGTGGCCTGGTGACCGCATTTATCCTAGCTGTGCCCATCACTGATCAGGTGACCTGGGACCACATTTTTCCTTGCCATCAGTTTCCTTATATACAAAGTAAGATTCCCTAAGGCTGTTGGGATGGTTAAATAAATGCAAAGCACTGGGAATAATATCCACTAACTACATTGGCCTCTGCACATATGACTCAAGCAGAGGTTTGTTTATAGATTTTTTTCAAAAATAACAGATTCATCACTTAAACATATGTCCAAAGAGTAATCTGAAAGGCAGCTTTGTTGTATTATTTTTTATTTTAAGGAGAAAAAATTAAGATATTAGAAATGATACATAATTAAAAAAATAAGATGATAGGTATTCAACAGTGCTTGTTATATTGCACATCACTATCTTCAATGTAGTTGCTCAGATTATAGATATTAGCATATAAAATTGTCAAAGTAGAAATTTTAAACATTAATTGCAACCTTCAAAAATTGATAGAAAGTTCGCTGAATTCAAGCACCTACAATAATTGAATGACAATAGAATATCCATCTCTGACAGGACTAAACAAAAAAAGGGGGATACAAAGGAAGGATCATTCTGTGTTTGTATAAACAGTACAATTAGGATAAATATGCCGTACCTTCACATAATTCTATGAGAAGAAAGATTTGCACTAATAGTGTTTGAACAGGATATCCTGTCTACATCTTATACTATGGATGACCACTAGGAAGATAACAATGTAAAAAGTATTAATTACTGAAATGTAGTATAATTCAACTTAAAAAAAGATAGGTATACAGCTACATTCTCTTAATTCATTGATGAGGGGCATCTGCTCTAAAAGTGTTTATAAATAGAATATCATGTATGCACTTCGTACAGCGAAAAAAACACAATGAAAACAATATGCAATGTATTAATTATTGAATCTGTTTTACTAATTTGATTTGAAACTGTCTCATTGCTATTTGTTCTTCAATAAAATTATGGAAAATAAAAAAACAGAAAAGAAAAGTGCAGAGACATCTACCAAGTGCCCTAAAACTTGCAGCTGTTGGATTAATCTCCAAACAATGTGCTTCCCAAACAGAAACAATAAATGCTCTTTTGAGCTAAAAAAAATGATAGAAATTAGTAGTACAATAATCTTAACTAGCCTGTGTATATACATACATGACTTTTCCCCTTCAGTTTTTCCTTTCCTTTATTCTAATTGTTTATTCCTTATGTTCAGTTAGCTTTGTTATTTTATTTATTTTTTATGCATTTGGTATAGGGTCTTACTACGCAGCTTAGACTCATCATGATCTTCCTGTTTTCAGCCTCCCCAGCACTGGGATTGCAGACATACACTACTACACTAGTCTCAATTGCTAGCTAAGTTGCTGGCAGGGCTGACACAGCATGTGGTGCCAGGAATTGAACCCTGGTCCTTGTACTTGTTTAAGCAGGTGCTTAATCCACTGAGCTATCTTGCTGGCCCTAGCTTTGTTATTTTAACTGTATTTTTTTTTGTGGAACTAGGGATTGAACTCAGGCCTTTGTGCTTGCCAGGGAAGGACTTATTCTACTGAGCTATCTCCCCTGCTCCAATATTGTGGTCTCTTTTACTACCTGCAGGTGAATATCTGTTGAAAAATAATTATTTGTAAGTCTCAGAAAGGTGTTTATTTTTTATAAAAATATATTGCTAATTGTATTTGTTTATAACTTTATTACTAGCTTTTTACTAGTTTATCTTACTGCATATACAGAGAGATTAATGTGATAAGATTACAGATACTGTTTTCTGATCTATCAGTGCTTCATTTAATTGAATGCAAATGATTTTTTTTCAGATTATCTGTGTAATTGTTACTTCTCTTTAATATGTCTATGCTATGATAGAAAAGAATGGAAGGCATTACTATGCAACTTCATTTGTATTTGCCTTATGAAGAGAGACAGTAAAGGTCTTTATAATTGAAAGTTCTAGAAAATTTTAAGTTTAAACTCATTAAAAATCAGGATGTTAATTGTTTTCTAGTGGAAATCTTTGTGAAATGTGAATTTTTTTATAAATTAAAAGTGTTACTAAGCTTCTAAAAATTCATGTTCATAAACTTGAATCATAATGCAGATTAAAATGTTGGTGCAGAGTTAGAGGATATTACTGAACCAGGCCCATTTTGCCTACTGCACAATATTCCAATCCCCAATGCAAGGTTCGCAAATAGAGTTCATTCACCCTAGAGCTGAGCAAAGACATTGTGACCCAATTCTCAAATGTTCTTTTCTAAGAGTGGAGTTGGGGTTATACGGGATAAAGAAACAGCATGGTCCAAAGCATGGGGAAAGGTGATGGGAGGTATAATAATCAGTGGTCTGCACTTATATAATCAAACTTCCTGACTCTTATGTGATGCATGTGCAGAAAATGGTGATGTTAGCATGATCTAACATGAAAACAAAATGTATGATTCCATGTGTTCATAGGTAGCTTCCAGAGAAGATGAATGCCTTTCTGACTATAAGCCATTCCAAACATAAGCCTTGTAACATCAAAAGTCACGTAGCAGTCACTTGTACAGGCCCTAGTGAAAAGTTGGGGTTTCACAAAAAGTGGTCTTCAAGTCCCCGGAAAAATAATCTAAGGCAGTGTAATCTTCATAATCCACTTGTCAGAGGTATTTCAACAGCTAAGGCAGTGGGAGACTGATAATATATAGCTTATCTGTGTGCCCACCAAAATCCATCAAAATGAACTAAAAACAAGTAACTTAAGGGGAATATGGAGACAGAAAGGTAAAAATGTACAAAGTGTTGGTCAGTATGTATGAGATTATGTGAGCTAGTTCATTGACTGGTAATTATCAGCTAGGATTCTGTTCTCCCATCTAATGTGGGAAACTGAAATCGTATACTTTTGATGGTTATGTACCTTAAATGGCTCAGGTCCTTGAGAGGTGCTTCTGAGCTGCTTAAAACATAAACTTCTTTTGGTACATGCTCAGCATATGGTTGTGGCCCTTTAGGTAAGTAAGGCTGGGTTTTAAAGAACCAAATTGGCTTCTTCTATCTGATGCATGAAACAAAAATTCTGATATTAAGATACGGGGTGATATTGACTGATATGAAAGAATAAGAGTTCTTGTTTTGATTATACCATACTTGGATCAAGGCACCTGTCCTTGGTCTTCCCAGTGAAGGTGACACCACAGATGTGGGATGGTGCCGGCCTCACTATAATCAGAAATCTTCATTCAGTGAGTGTCATGGGAACTATGTGTCATCTTTGTCAAGGGTTGTTTTGGATGGATCCATGGTTAAGAAAACAAATGTATGATTCCATGTGTTCATAGGTAGCTTCCAGAGAAGATGAATGCCTTTCTGAATATAAGCCATTACAAAATGACTTGATAATGTTTAATACTTTCATTTTTATATTTCTGCAATCAGTCAGCCTTATGGGTTCCAAATCTGTAATCTGTCTTGTCCAAAACCAGTTCTCTAGTTGCATCATCAGGTGGTTAGTCTTTTGCTCATCCTTTGAGATGTGGTTCCAATGTAACACCTACCTAGTCATTCTTCCCAGACTCCTTCAGTGATCTTTTATCATTCTTCAAGTCTGTCTCATACAGAATGATGTCTATTACTTTATTCTGAATATTCACAGATGCTGAGTGCTCTTTATCACACAGGTGATATATTTAAGAAAAGTTAGTTGAATGAACAAATTTAAGTTCTCATTTTTTTTCTTTTTTATACCTACTATCCTGTGATATTTTCCTATTATTTTTAAAATACCTACACCAGTGGTCTTTACTCAATCAATTAACTTGTGATTTCTCAGACCATGTCTACTTGGAAATATCTTTTGAGATAATGTTCTTTTAAATTTCAAGAGCACTGTTTGGGGGATGAGGGGGATTGAGGCCTGTATTAGTCAGCTTTGGATTGCTACAGTGAAACACCTAAAGAAGCTAATTTAATAAGGAGAAATGGCTCAGTTATCTTACAGTTTTGAAAGTTCAAGTCCAAGATCAGGTGGCCCCATTGTTTGGGCCTCATGTGAGGGTGCTGGATGGTAATGATGGAAGCACATGTCAGAGCAGCCATTATATCTCAAGCCAGGAGCTTAAAGATACAGAGGACCAGAGTCCTACTGTCCCCTTGACTTGAAGACCTTCCACGAGGATGCACCTCTTAAAGGTACACAGCATCTCCCTGTACCACTACCATGGGGAGCAAAACATTTACATATGGAACTTTTAGAGACTGATTTGTACCCACACCATACCAAGTCATTTCGAAGTCATTTAGCTAGTCTCTTATCACCACATCATCCATCCTCTTTGAGTTGACAGCACCCACGTTCCATGTCGTGGTCAGACGTAGACCTGCTCACCAAGGTCATTTAGCATTTTTAACCCACTTTATACAATGATGGTAGGGAAAATGAGGAGTTAACAATTCAGACCAGGCCTTTGTAATTCTCCATTGTTGTTATGTATACTGTCCTTTGTTGTCATGGATCAGTGAGTTGATTATGTACTATTTTTACTATTGGTAACTAGTATTTTAGGCAAACCATGTTTAAGTTAAAAGGGCTTTTTGAAAAGATGCCACCCAGTTCTTTACTTGACCACCTTTAGATTGTATTATATGTTGAATTGTCTTAGGCAGTGGATGGCTCTGTTGGGTGGCTTCTGCCCCTCTGATTCACTCACCACACTCGTACAACTCCTCTTGGCCTCAGGAGGCTGACTTGTATGGAATATACCAAAGGTCCTTTTTTCTTCTGATTTCCCCATGGAGGTATCCATCATGGTGTTGCACTGGAAGGAAGGCGCTGTGTATGCTCGGCAGGTCCCTTGATCAAAGGTCACATCTCCTGTCAGGTAACCTTCTCCCTGCAAGTCCACATTCTAGTGACTATCGTTTCTCTAGAGCCCTCAGGTTTAGAGATGATACAGAAGCTCCTGTCTCCAGCTTCAAGTATTATTTTTTCCCTGGGGGTTTCCCTTATACCCTGCCTACACTTTTATAAATAACTTCTTTATAAAACTCTTCTTAAATTTTTGTGTTGGAAAGTACCATCTCTTTCCTGCTTGGACCTACCATGGGAGAGACATTGCATCCTAGAACCCCTAGGATCATACCTTCTGGGTAGACAAGCTGGACTGTGCTCCGTGAAACTCTCTCCTCTCAGTCTTGAGTGCCTGAGTGACTGATATGGACAGCATGAGCCTATGCTGGGTCATGCTGGGTGTGTGGTATGGAGTGACAAATACATTTCTTGTGTTCAACCACTGAGATTTCAACAATTTCGGTGTTGTAGCATAGAAAAGCCTGTTTTCCCATTCCCCAATTGCGGGAAATGATAGTACTAGCTCCTTATAGAGTTCTGTGATGACTAAATGAGATCATATTTGTCATAGTGCCTGCTTCATGGTAAATCCCCAATAGCAGCAGCTGTTAGTATCATTGTTAGTTTTTACTCAGCAGTTGGATTAAAAACAAAACAGCTCTGCTTTGCTAGAAAGTTTCTGCTTACAAGAAATGCCTCATATTAGTTACTAGGAGGCTAAATTAGGAGGACTGCCAATTTGAGGCCAGCATGAAGAACTTAGTGAGATTTTGTTTTAAGGTAAAATATAAAAAGGGCTAGAGAGAGATAATTTAGTATGAAGCACTTGCCTGACATATGTGAAGCCCTGGGTTCAATCCTTAGTGCTGCAAACAAACCCCAAAACAAAATGGAAAGAAGACACAGTTTTAGTGTCTGTGCTGCCAAAGTGAGCACAAGAAGGCACTTCTTATGTCATAGAATGATAAACTAATAGAGTTTACATGAGGAGCCACAAATATTTTCAATGTAGTAAATAGTTGAGGAAAAACTTTTTTAAAAGCCTCACCCCTTAAGACTTTTCCTGTTTTGTAACCTGCTAGGTTATATTTCAAGGTACAGGAAAGAGGTTGACTCTGAATCTTGTGATAACATCTGTGTTTTAAAAACATATCCTTTAAAAACTACAGCTGATAGTTGTGCATCCATCCAACATTTTGAAGTCCGAATTATGTTTTTCTTACTTTCAGTAGATGAATGAAGCTTTTGAGAAAAAGAAGACATGTTGGGGCTGTGTTGTTATGAGTTTCCCTTAATCTATAGCAAAAATAGTGAAAGCAGAACAACAAAAGAAAGCAACACAGAGATAAACATAGAAGATAAAACCAGAAGCAATGAGAAATGGGTACAGGAATAGTAGCTTCAAGGGGGAAAGTTGTTGATTGTTTTTTATTTTTGAAAGGGGACCGGGAATTGAACTCAGACTATTGCACTTACCAGGGAACTGCTTATTCTACTGAACCATCTCACTGGCCCCCAAAAGTTGTTGATTATTGACTTTCAGAGAACTCGGGAAATTCCTACAAATATTTACACCCTAAGGAGGCATCCCTTAGAGTAAAAAGCTTTGTGGGCCTGTATGATAGCAGTTAAAACTAGCAGGAACTTCGAGGCTCAAATTTGTGAATGATTCTAAGAAGTCTTCATATGAAAGGCCACAGCAGAGATCTGGATTCTTGAGGCTCTCAGAAGTACCCAGGAAGGATCTCTCTGGAAGGACAAGTAACCCCGATTGGTAAGGTATGAAAGGACCAAAACAATTTTGATATTAATAGAGGAGGGGCTAGAAGCTCTGAAACTCAGAAAGTACTGGAGAGGTGGTTACTGTATTTCTAATATTTCCATATAAAACCAGAAGAGGGAGCAGTAGAGCTATGAAACTAGGAAAGCCCTTCTGGGTCCAGGCTTTCCCTCATCCACCTGAATTTAATATGAGCAGCAGAAGTGGACTGAGATTGAACTTCATGAAAACATAAACAAAAAGTTAGGATAAGCCCATGAGCAATAAAGCAACAGATAATGAACTCATATCAGCAAAATGGGACCTTCCAAAGCCTGAAACTTTATTTATATTCTAAATGAAGTTAAATAAAGAAACTGATAGAAGTTATGAAATACTCCATGTACCATGGCTATAAAGCCGAGAAAATTTAGAAATGAGAGAACCAGGGGCTGGTGAGATAGCTCAGTAGAATAAGCACTTGCCTGGCAAGCACAAGGGCCTGAGTTTAATCCCCCATTCTGCCAAAAAAGTAAATAAATAAATAACAAAAACAACCCAAAGGGGCCGGGGAGATGGTTCACTGGAATAAGTGCTTCCCTGGCAAGCTCAAGGGCCTGAGTTCAATCCCCGGTTCCACCAAAAAAACCCAAAAAACAAAAAACAGGAAGATCACTATGAATCCGATCTAGTGGTAAGACCCTAAAATACAGAAAGAAAGAAAGAGGGGCCAGAGAAATAGCTCAGTGGAATAAGCGCTTGCCTGGCAAGCACAATGTCTTGAGTTCAATCGCTGGTTCTGAAAAAAAAAAAAAAAACCCAAAACAAAACAACAACAAGAAAAACAACAACCCAGAAATGAGAGAACTAAACAATAGAGCATCACAAAATGAGAGCTGACAGAAAGGAATGGAAGGGGAACCTAACAGAGAGAAAAACAGTGCATTTTAAAAAAATATTTAATGGTTGCAGGGTCTCACTATGCAGCTCAGACTCACAATCCTCCTGCTTTCACTCTCCCCAGTGCTGGGATTATAGGCAGGCACCACTATGCCTGGACTCTGACCAACTCAGTTCACCCTGGGGGTGGGGCTGGCATGGCATGTGATACTGGGGATTAAACCGCAGTCCCTGTGCTTGCCTAGGCTTTCCTAAGCAGGCCTTATAGTCCACTGAACTATCTCACTGGCTCTGCATTTTCTCTCAAATGAGAAAAATTAAACAGTAGTGTCAAGGAATGTACATTTGGGTAAATAAACTATAAGGAATGCAAGAAAGTGGTTACTATAAAATCATTTAGCCAGGCATGGTGTCACATACCTGTAATCACAGCACTCGGGAGGCACAGGCAGGAGGATTGTTATGAGTTTGAGGTGAGCCTAGGCTGCATAATGTGTTCAAGGCCAGCCTGAACTGCATAGTGAAACTTTGTTCCAAAATTGTTTTATGTACTTGCTCTTTTTTGAGCAAAGAAAGGAGTGGGAAGATTTCTAAGAGGGCTGATAAATTCTGCTTCTTGAACTACATGGTAGTCACAAGACTCACTGGCTTATCACATTTCACTAAACGAGGCATTTGGTTGGTTTAATTTTCTAATTATATCAGTTAATAATGCTTTTGGTTACAGATAACAGAAAAACCTGTCTGATACCAGTTTGTACAAACAGGTCTTTATCTTGGGTTACAGGCTAATGCTATGGCTTCTGGTCCAACAGAGGATCTGGGCACTGGATCATTCCACCACACCATCTTTGGGTTTTGGTGGTATGTTAGTTGCCCCTTGACGGCAAGCTGGCTATACAGATCTACCCCCTCTGCCATCTTCCACCAGAAAGAGGAGACACTATAAGGCTATCTAAAACCCTTTCATGAGATCCATTGGTTAAAAAGTGATTTGATTGATAGGAATAATACATTATTCATCTTTCTTACTCTTATCTCTCATGGCATACAGTAGTGTTTTCAAGAGGCTGCATAATGTGTGATGACTATCTGTTGCTCAGATGCAGAAATAGATATGAGGCTTGTCTGTCTTCTGTTAATCCAGATGTTTAAAGGGATTTGTGAAAATGTGAATTATTTTCACTTTTTTGATTTAGAAAATGTAATGTTTAAAAACATTTCATGTTAATAAACAGTATGTTATTAATTTTAAATATTTATTTCTTCCTCTTTTAGTCAAATTAGTAAATATCAGTAGCTGTGACCCTCAAGACATGCTCTTTTGGGGAAGCATAGTAATTTTTAAGGTTTTACATCCTTAACCTTCTGAGGCCAAAAGTTTGAGAACCATGGTGTGGAGAATAGCTGATTTTTTTTTTCTTTTATGTGTTTGGTGCAGGGGCTCACTATGCAGCTCAGACTTGTAGTGATTGTCCTGTCTTCTGCCTCCCAGCACTGGGATTACAGGCACACATCACCACTCCTAGTCTTGGTCATGGGCTCAGCATGCCCAAAGATGGAGATGCGGCTGTCGCAGCATGTGGTGCTGGGGATTGAACCCCTGTTCCTGTGCTTGCTTAAGCAGGCACTTATTCTACTGGGCTATCTCCCTGGGCCACTGATTTTTAACTGTTAAAGAAATATGAAAACTGTGGAAAGTAAAGACTTTCATTATTTCACAAACTTTTATGACAGTCTTCTTTATGCTCCTATCTTTTGCTGGGTTCTGAGAGTGCAGTGGTAGGCAGCCCACCAGAAAAGCCAAGCCATGGCAATGGTGATTTTAAAAACGTTTCTAGGGGGAGGGGAGATGGCTCAGTGGAATAAGTGCTTCCCTGGCAAGAGCAAGGGCCTGAGTTCAATCCCTGGTTCCCCCCCCAAAAAAAAGTTACTGCACCATGTATTTTCAGAGTGTAGTAAGATTACAGGGGAAAACACAGTGTTGGGTCAAGATCATTAGCCTCAAATATCACATCAAATCTCACTCAGATTGAGAAGATTACTGTTTCTCTTTCTGCCAGAGAAAATCTATAATTAACTCCCTCACTGAACTACCCATTTCTACCCAAGGTCAGAATTGCCTCTATGAATCCATAATCAGTGGCTTACAGGCAGAAACTGAAACTAACTTTTGTGCTTTGGCCTTACATTTCAGTGACTGTGCTGGCAATATTTAACGAACTGCATGCAGATGTGGACCTTTATGCACTTCTGTTTGGGGAGAGTGTCTTAAATGATGCTGTTGCCATTGTCCTGTCCTCGTAAGTAGCGATGTGTCTGTTGGGGAAGAGATAGTTTGATTTCTTGTGTGTTTGGTCCAAACTCAGAGTGCTACCTTAAAAGTATCAAATATTGAATTGCATATTTTGTGAAATAAGATTTTCAGTTTTGTTTGTAAAGTTGTACTGTTTTTTCCTCTCAGCAGCAATCAGAATGCTGATCACATCATAACACAATGACTGCGGATTAAATTAAATTTGTCCTGGGCACTGTTTGACATAATATAGATACTTATGTTTGTTGATATTTTCAGTTATAGGAGTCCCTCCTTCTCCAGGGATATATTTTGAGACTGTTAGTGGATGCCTGAAGCCACATATAACACTGAACCTTGTGTATACTGTATGTTTTTCCAATATATATACATATGTATTATAAAGCCCAATTTATTAATTAGGCAAGGGACAAGATTAACAATAACTACTAATAAAAGATACAGTAATAAAAGTTACGTGAATGTGAAGTGTCTCTATTTCCAAATAGACCCAAAATTGTACCTTTCACTTTTTTTTACTTAAGGGAATCACTTTTTGACCTCTCCCTGGCATATCTGGATTGCCAGAATTGCTTGTTTTGCTCTTTGGGTTGCTTGAACATAAAGGGTGACTAACGGGCGAGTAGTTTACAGTCTGGATATACTGTATAAAGGAATGTACTTTGTCCTAACCAGGATATAGTTTGATGATGTGGTATTTCATCATGCTACTTATCGTGACACACAGTTTAAAGCTTAAAATTGTTTATTTCTGGAATTTTTCATTTGATATTTTCAAATAGTGGTTGACTTCAACTGATACCATGGAAAATGAAATTGTGGATGAGGGGAGACTATTAAACCTGGGCATAAAACCAGGGCAATCTTAATTCTCTTTCTTTTTTTGTTCCAGATCTATTGTTGCCTACCAGCCAGCAGGGTTGAACACTCATGCCTTTGATGCTGCTGCCTTTTTTAAGTCAGTTGGCATTTTTCTAGGTATATTTAGTGGCTCTTTTACCATGGGAGCTGTGACCGGTGTTGTGACTGCTCTGATATCCTTTTTGTAGTTTCTACCCCTGCCTAGGTATGCATATGTGGCATTATACTTTCTAAGACAATATTTTCAGATCTTCCTTTCAGATCAGAATATTAAATTGGTTGTTCCACTGGAATGTGGTGATTCCTGAAATGTGTTCCTTTGGTTATGTATGTTGGTTGCACCTCTTGCTAAGAGACTGAGAACACTGGGAATGCAACTCTATACTCCACTTTCTCATCTCCTTTGCTTTTTCTTCCCTTATCACCAACCAGTTGGGACATCAGTTTTAGGGGGATGAAAAGAGCTGAGAAGCCCTAAGGAGGCTGGCCATTAGGAACCATTGGCTGGGAAGTCCTTTAGCCTTAGATTGCATCTACACAGAAGCCTTCCTTCCATAAGTAAGGATGTCACAACCTTTAGTTTGAAACAACCAACTGAAGTCCTTAACAGGATTTCAACGTGACCAAGTTTACCAAGCTGCACTGCTTTCCCCTGCTAGAGACGGCACTCTTCTTCCTGATGTCCTGGAGCACATTTCTTTTGGCAGAAGCTTGTGGATTTACAGGTGGGTTTCTGTAGTCTTGGATTGCCCATTACCTCTCAGTAATGGGAGACGTAGGCACTTGAGTTGGAGGAATTCTTAGAGAACAGCTTCATAAAGTTAATTTACTGTTCACTGAGTGTCCATATGGAGGACTGCTGAGCAAGGCTAGTATCTTGCCTTAAACATTGAACTTCTAAAAACTATATACTTTGTAAGGATAAAGTTTATTATTCCAAATCTATGTTTTTGCATACTTATTCTAACTATAAAGTAGATGTTTTTCTGCAGAGGCTCTGAATATATTCAAATCTTATTTGTATCTTCCCCTAGATTGCTATGTGATTTTTATGAATAATAACTGTGACTACCAAATACATATCATTTTCAAAGCAATTTTGCATACACTCAAATAAGGGTGAACACAATTTTCATTGTTTTGTCTCTGGGCTATTAAATCATTGTTTTTCAATACCATGCATGTTTTTATGGTGTTAGTTTGATATACAGATTCAGCAGAAGTGTTTTATATTTCAGTTGTTAAAAACTTTATAATATTTATATATACACCTTGAGGTATCTTGGGGATGGATGCAAGCCTAAATATAAAATTCATTTGTTTTATAATATACATTATACACAGAACCTGGAGATAATTTTATATATTATTTTAATAACTTTATACATGAAGTCATTGTTATTACAGCTAAAGGGGGTGGGGGAGATTTTTTCCCTCTGTGAACACTGTATGAACTATGTTGTGCTCTTGTGCTTTGAATACATTGAATCACCTGAACTTAGGTGTGAAATTTTGCTTTTGCTGCATTCTGGTCTGCATTGCAGTTGCTGAGACAAAATGCTGACAGTTGCCATTTAAAGGAGGAGAGGTTTCTTTTGGCTCATAGTTTCAGTCTATGCTTGACTGAGTCCAAACCTGAAGCATCTTGGTGGAAGGGTGTGGCCCAGCAGAGCAGCTCAACTCCTGGCATCTGAGAAGCAGAATACACAGGGCAAAAGGAAAGGGCCAGAGGCTGGATATAGTCTCCAAGTTCACACTCCCACGACTGACCCAGATGCACCCAGAAGTGTGTATTGCTACTCTCCTATGCATTTCTCAAACCACTTGACACTCAAGATTAACGATCACAATGTCAGTGTTGAAAAGTTGTGGACTTTGGAGCAGTTCAGATTTTCAAATTTGAGATGCTCCACCTATAATATTAGTGTAATTAATTGTGTGTTTTCATTTCCTACCATTCCCCCATTAAACAAAATGACTGAAACTGAGTGAGGTGGCCCATTCCTATAATCCCTGACTCTGGGAGGCTGAAGCAGGAAAACTACAACTTCAATCTCAGCCTGGAAGCTCAGCAATTTAGAAAGACCCTATGTCAAAATAAAAAAGTACTGGGGATGTTACTCTGTGCAAAGACCCTGGGTTCAGTCTTCAGTATTGCAATATGTACATACATACATATATACAAATTAATACATGAATTTTTAAAAATTAAACAACACAGGTATGTCCATTAGAAAAGTATAATTGCTATACAAAACTCAGGGACTTAGAAAATATATCTTTATATGTAGCATGAAAACATACCCCATTTTCTTCAAACTTGACAGCTTTCTTTGAATATATACTCCCAGGTGTCTGTCTTATTTGCTTTGCATTACAAAATGGGTGTCATTAGCCAGAAACCTAGTGGGTGTTATTAGGCCTGGGATAAATGGGATAGTATTCCCATTCTATTTTCCCTGTATCCTGAATTTATGCAAAAATACAAAACTTTGATTTGAAATTAAGTCCAATCATTGTAAAAACAGAGGATTATGATAAAAATGTGCAATGGCTTTCACAATCTTCTTGAGGGGATGAATTCTATATGCCAACTACAGATAGCAAATTCTGGAGAGATTTTCCAAGAAGAGAGTAAATGTTCTCTCTCTTTTTTTTTCCTGGGACCAGGAGTTGAACTTATGACCTCATGCTTAGCAGGCAGGCTCCGTGACACTGAGCCACATCCCTGGCTCTGCATGGTCATGGAATAAGGGGAGTTGGAGAACATGGCCTTGAAGTTAAAAAGGCAGGGTTGGAGAAGGGAAGGTGGAGGGTAGTTGTGAGGGGCAGCTGGAGCTGTCAGTAATGGGAAACTCAAAGCTCAGCAAGCTGGCTGTGCCAGGCTTGCTAACCTTAACTTTTTGTTTCATCAGGGGTTTTTCCCTGCCTCTTTTTTTCCATTGAGTTTTAAAAAATCTCTTGTCAGGTGTTGTAGCTGTCCTCTTCTGTGGAATCACACAAGCTCACTATACCTACAACAATCTGTCAGTGGAATCAAGAAGTCGCACAAAACAGGTAAGAGAAGGCTTTGGTACTGTTGCATCACCTGGCCGTACTGTGCAAGGAACAGGAGCTCAGGAGTTCTGGTTGATTTTTCTCTTTCCCATGCAGCTGTTTGAGGTGTTGCACTTCCTGGCAGAGAACTTCATCTTCTCCTATATGGGTCTGGCACTGTTCACCTTCCAGAAGCATGTTTTCAGCCCTGTTTTCATCATTGGCGCTTTTGTATCCTTTTTTTGTTCTACTATTTTCTATAGGGGGAGGTAACCACTACTAGGAAGGCTCCCATTATTTGATTGTTAGTTCTGTTCTGCATGGGTGATGAGGACATGCTGGCTTATGGTATTTTTATAAGGAAAAAGTTTAAGTGGTATTTTGCAAAACCAGATGTATTTGGTTAAAGGACTGGCATTTATTCTTAGGTGATCCTTTCTGTACTTTCTGTGTAAGTTGGCCTTTCATTTGAGCTGGTGCTTCAGAGGTGATTGTTTATTTTGTAGAGTTCTTTTCTGGATGAAGCTAACAGTTAGCAACCATGTCGATTCTCAGGATTATTTTTGACATTTGGTTGTCATGTAAATTCTAATCCAGGAACTCTCTAATTTAGACAATTAGAAGGCACCATTGCTCTTGCTTCCAACTACATGCCCAGGGTGTGCAGCCCTTCCTCATGCCACCCAGAGGTGCCCACAAGTAGTGACCATGCTTTCATCTGAGCTATCCTGCTGCTATGGATCACTGTGGGAAATGCTCCTTTTGTTTTCTTTTGTTTAAAGAAAGGGAGGAAATAGAAGAAAAGAGAAAATGGAAAAATACTTGGTTTCTTTACCTGGTCCCATTGTAAATGCAGTTTATGGAAGGGAGACATGATTTTTGAGTGAGGAAGATACCCCTCCAAAAAATCATACTTTCTACATGAAGTGCTTTCCATTGTAATCCCACTATACTCTGAGCAAAATATGCAATGTGTAATAGTATAATATGCAATTCAATATTTGATACTTTTAATGTGCCTAGCAGTGGATAGTAGCTGGGTGTTTCATTCATATGGCTGCAGATACTGTTGTTTTCAATGAGGCATGCTTTGGGAGGCTGTATTCAAGTTCCTGAGCAGAAGTCCTATATTGGATGCTTGCTTTCCTTTTGTTTTACTGAGGCCTCCTGGCAATCCTTAGCCCTTCAATATTGGCAAAAAAGGAGTGTTTTTTTTTTTACTTCTGTGATTTTTGTTTCTTGTGCAAGAATGATTGGCACTCCCCAAGCTGCTAGATAGTGATGGCACTAGAATGCTTCTAATTAGCATGTCATATGCTTACACTGGTGGCTCATTTCTTGGACTCACATGCTGTTATTTTGGACTCATAGCTCAAAATATGCAGGGTTTGTGGTTTTCTTCTTCATTCGGAAAGACCTGGCACTTTGTTCTGGTTTATATTCCCAGTATGGAATCCTGTAAGGGATATTAAGTGCAGTGCCCTTGTTTATAGATGATGACCTGTCAAAGGGTGGGCTGAACACTTAGGAATCCTATAGGCTACTGGCCACTTAAGGACTTTCCTTCACCTCTGGAATAGAATATATGTGATAAGCACTGCAAGCTTCCATATGGTAAAAACAAATTTAAAAAGAAAAGAAAGAAATAAACAAAACAGTGACTGGTTTACTCTGGAGGAAGCAGAAGATAGTCATGCAGCCCCCTCCCCTGTGTACCAAAGAGCTGCAGCTTCTGCAGCTGGTGTTTTGCCAAAACGGAAGCTCCCTGTTCCTCTAGCTCCCACGGGGATTTCCTTCTCTGTCTAGGGAAGTGGTTAGCTTTCTCTTCTGGGTACAATCTAAATTTGGCAAGTGACAGATGACCAGTTTCCCTGAATTCTTTACTTGCCACACTCTTACACTCTTTATATCTCCAAAAGATATTTCATCCATTTAGGTAAAGCAATCACCCTGCATTGATATATTTAAATGATCTGGAAGGTCTTTTGTTAGATAAATACTGCAAATTTTCCCACATCTTATTTTTAAGCTTCTTCTGGGTGTTGGAGTCCCATGTTCAGTTGCAGGTAAAGCTTGCATGCTCTTAACCAGTCAACTTTATGGTTTACCACCAAGATCAGGAATTTTTCTCTCTTGTGACTTTTCTTTTTTAAATTTTCTTTTGTGATTTTTCTTCCAGGAGAACCCAGCATACTGTTTCTCTCAATTCTCCACTTCTGCCATGATATATTAGCTAATTTCTTGACTCCTTTTTGGATAGGTTTAGGAATTGGTCATTGTGGATTCAGAAAATTACAGCAGTGTGGTTATCAAACTACAAATTATTTTTTAAACCAGGAAGTAGGGAAATTTAGCCAAATATCACCTGCTTGTTGCTCAGAGATTGGTTTTCACTGAGAAACTAGACAGCTTAGTTTCTTTGGACAGTTATTAAGATTACAATATCCCTAAATTCTCTGCTTTACCACAATCTGTGTGCAAGTGCTATACTGTAAAACTGTTGGGCCCTTAACCTCCTCCTGGTCAGGTTGCCATCTTCCTGGGCAGAGCTGCGCATATCTACCCACTTTCCTTCTTCCTCAACTTGGGCAGAAGGCATAAGATTGGCTGGAATTTTCAACACATGATGATGTTTTCAGGTAAAAAATGCATAAATGTAGAGAAAATGAGTTTTATTTGGCAAGCAATGATAATATGATGAAAGTAATTGATAAGGTTCACAAAGAGACATTTAATCTTCTGGTTGTTTTGTAGACAGATGTACATGTTAACCTTAGTGTTGATTTGCAATCCAAACTAATGAAATGTGGACATTCTTCCCTAAAATATTGCATACCTCTTTCATCTCTACTACCCAAGGGACTGTAACTATTCAGAGTGCCTGATTATTTTTTGGTAGATATTTATAACCCTTGACCTCCAAAAGGACTGCAGACCTAGAATTAGAAAGAAAATAGTTTGTGATGAGAAAGAACATGAACCATGTCACTCAACACCTCCCAGCTATAGTATCTTCTCTTGTTAAGTAATGAAATTGAACTAACTTGGTAAAGTCCCACTTTCTGTGGAGCAAAAGGAGTGAAGGACCCTGGCTAAACCCGGGGCCAGCATTTTAACAGCTGTGATAGTTTTGCTTGATTTACAGTGTCGCTCACATGCCTTCCTATTCAGTGCAAAGCTGTGAGGCCTGGTGAAGTCACTGAGGGAACCAAGGACAATAAAGAAAAATGTGGAGCTAGAAAAGGGGAAAATGATTGGTATGAGAATATGATGCAATTAGGGCATTAATGCCAGCTTTTGTAGACATGAGACCCAGACTAGAGCATTTCTGCAGAACAGAAGGAAAATATATTGGTGCAAAAGGCCACTGTTACCATTAAAGGTGCCTCCATCCTGTGGGGATGGGCCAGGGACACTGTACCAGACAGTAGAACAAGTGGGTGCTGGGTTTGCTCCATGCAGTGTATTTTGAGGACCTGGAAGAGCCATACTGAAGCCAGACAATGCTCCATAAACACATAGTTTGTGCTAACTTGCATGCATACGTGATCTGCAGTCTGTGATGATTACGTTTTACTGTGACAAACATTTGTTGACATCCTCTTTTTTATAAGGTACAATTGTGGGTTGTGCAAGATGCAGAGACCATCCTCCTTCTAGGAGCTCACAGACTGATGGGGAGAGGATGATGAATTGCACAAAGAGGTGTGGAAGACATGTAGACAAGAAGAGAGGTCTGAAAGCTCTCTTTATAAAGGGGTCTTGGAAGAAATGGAACTTCAGGAGGAAGTAGTATGGAGAGGGAGAAACAAACATTGCCCTGGTATTTTTAAAAAGAAAAGTAGCAGGCTCATTGAAGTGTCTGACATATGATACATTACAGGAGTATGAAACCGGAAAAGAAAACCCTGACTAAGCTACAGATTTGCAGCCTTCTGCCTGCTTTAGAATTTCCTGTTGGGCTTGTTAAAGCATGATTGCAGGCCCTGCCACCATAGTGTCTGATTCTGGGGGAGTACCCCAGGAATTTGCATTTCTAGCACATTCTCAGCTGCTACTGGTAGCTTAAGGACAACACTTTGAGAGCCACTGCTACAAAGCTGTATCAAAAGAATTTTGAGTTTTACACAGAGGGAGCTGGGAACCATTGAGAGTTTGGTGAGGAAAGGCAATGACAAGCACCTGCTTACATATTATAAAAGTGGTGCTGGATAAGATGAAGATGAGGGGTCAGGGAGATGGATCAGTAGAATAAGTGCTTCCCTGGCAAGCACAAGGGCCTGAGTTCAGTCCCCCCTTCTGCCAGAAAAAAAAGGATGAAGATGATTTAGAAGTGACTGTCATCTTTGTAAACTTCAAATACAATTAGTGAAAAAAATGCTGATTAATTTTTAAATTATTAGAGTAAAAGACACCATGCTATTAATCACCCTCAAAATGCTCCCTCTCATTTCAAACACTTAATCCTGTTGTTCTTTCCATTTTCTGAAGTAGTTCTGGAAGTCTTCTTTCATGAGTATCTCTAGTTTTATTGTCATAGCTGCATTGATCTCCTGAACTTATTCAATATATTTATCTTTCATGCTCACTTTGACTTTGGTGGAGAATTAGAAGTTTCACAGGGCTAGATCCAGTGAATATATTGGATGAGAACACACTGTAATATTTTATTTTATTTTAATTTTATTTTGAGACAGGTTCTGGTTATGGAGTTTGGGCTGACTCTGTGCTCACTTTTGTAGCCTCCAGGCTGGTCTTAAACACAGCAATCCTGTCTCGACCTTCCAAGTGCTGATAGTATAGGCATATACCACCATGCTCAGTTTATTCCACTGAGCCATCTCCCTAGCCATGCTCAGTTTATAATGTATTTATGAACCTGCTTTTCTGTTGGATGGCACTTGGAAGCAGCATTCACAACATTTTTACATCACACTTCATAAAGACATGGAAGAGAACTTCTAAAACTGCCTCAGAAAGTGAAAAGGATGATGGAATATCTGGGGTTTTTTTGAGGGGGGGGGGAACTGGAGATTGAACTCAGGCCCTTGTGCTTGTCCAGCAAGCACTTATTCTACTGAACCATCTCCCTGGCCCAGATATCTGTTTTTGAAGTGAGGGGAAATAATTTGAGACTAATTGTAGTATGTCTTTTACTATAATAATTTAAAAAATTACATAGTCACTATATATTTTAATCACACTATGTATGTTCATTGTCTACCTTCCTCACCAAAAGGCTTGGAAGTACATCATGATTTTTTTTTCAGAACTGGGGATTGATCTCAGGCTCTTGTGCTACCCTGGCAAGTGCATATTCTACTGAACTATCTCCACAGCCCAAAAAATTCAGAAGGATTTTGTTTTTTGGCTGGCTAAGGATGCCCTAAGGGCAGGTCTGGTAAGGCATGAAGATCAGGGGATCAAACCACAGTATCCTGAGCCTGACTGCCTTTCCTTAAGCAGGTACTTAAACAACTGAGCTAATGGGCATGCCCCCACCATTATTTTAAATATAAATAAAAAACAAATGTTTTATACTGGGATAAATCTGGTTCAAAAGAACTCATTCTTTAAGACTTTGAAATACATGAAGTTCTACTCTTCCATTGCTTATAGGATTGACATATTAAAACAACAACAACAAAAAAAACCCATATCATACATTGTATCTTTGAACCAAATTCTCTAGTTTTCTTCTTTGAGACAAAATCCCTGCAAGAGCTTAAATATTGACCACTGACCTTACTGGAGTAATTTAAATATAAATATTTTAGTAGGACAAGTTAATAGAAAGCATCGACTTTGCACTACAGTTAGTGTTAACTTCTATTGAATAACCCTTTTTTAGTTAGAGTGAAGTTTGCAGGTTGTATTTATAATAATTATAAAATTATTGGAAAAGGGAAAATATAGACAGATACAGTAGTCTAATTTTTCGTTCTCTCATATAATGAACACATATTTTTCCCCATAAAGAAATAAAAATTTATATAGGGTAATGTGCCATGTATAATTATTGCAACTGTCCTACAAACCTGTTTTGAAACTGTCTCATTGCTATTTCTTTCTCAATAAAATTACTTAAAAATGTGATGAATATTTAATTTTCAAGTAATTATTCAGTGAAAGACACATTGTCATTAATCACCTTCAGAATACTGCCCCTCGCTTTGAACATACTTATCCCATTCTTGCCACTTTCTGAAGCAGTTCTGGAAATCCACTTTCATGAGTGTCTATAGTTGCACCATCATGGCTGCCTCAATATCCTGAGCTGATTCAATGCATTTACCTTTCATGGTCATTTTCACTTTGTAGAAGTCAGAAGTTGCATGGTATCAGATCTGGTGAGTGAGATGGTTGAGGACATAGCATAGTGTTTTTATGAGCCTTTTGGATGACAACTGGCAGCACCATTCACTGAATTTTTAATCACTTGTCATAAAGATAATAAAAGGGGACTTTCAGAACTGCTTCAGAAAGTTGGCAGGACTGGTGGGATGTGTTTGAAGCTAAGGGGAGTATTTTGAAGGTGTTAATAGCAATGTGTTTTTTACTGTAATTGATTTTTAAAAATGTAAACATTGTACATTGTGATCATAACTCATACATGCTACTAAATATGTACTGAAGACTGGATTGTATCTTCTTTATAAAACAAATGCTGAGCATGGTATGGGGAAGGAACAAGAGTTTAGAATGATATGCTCTGAAACATTAAAAGGTTGTTGTTAATCTAAAACCCATCAAGGATCAGTAAACTACAGCTCCTTGGCTAAATCTGGCTGCTGCTTGTGTTTATATGCTCCAGCAGCTAAGAATATCTTTCTTCCAGATAAGTATTTGCAATTTATTTGATAATAAAGAACATAAACTTTGAAACCCAACTAAGCAAAATGTCCCCTTCTCCAAAGAATCCTATTCTATCATTAGTAGACATGTATTGCAACAAAATGTACTCAATCACTGTTGTTATATTGTTGACTTTTCCCAATAACAGTGTGTGGCAATCTGTTTTTGATGTTTTATATAATATCCTTAATTATTCTTCTTGGGCCACCAAACCTAAAATATTTAAACTGGGTGTGGTGACACACATCTCTAATCGTAGCACTTGGAAGATTGAGGCAGGAGGATTGCCACAAATTCAAGGCCAGCTTGGGCTACATAGTGAGTTCAAGGCCAACCTGGAGTACGTAGGGAGAACATGTCTCAAAAAAATCTACAATATTTATTATCTGGCTCTTTAGCAATGTAGGTGCTATATTTATATCTAGCAATACTGGGCAATGAATATATTCATTGTGTATCACAATGAATATATCACAAATATGTACTAAATATTTTTTAAGCAGCTGTCAACTTCTGATTTAGATTAGGCTATTTTTTATTTCTTTGTGTGACTTCTTTTGCTAAAGAAATACTACTTTTTTAACAAATGTTTACTTGATATATTCAACCTCAACAGTCGTTTAAAATTATTTTGACTGTGTAGTATTTGGGTCATAGACTTAGAGATTTTATGTTAGCATTGCTTATTTATATTTATTTTACTCGAGGTTACTGGCAGGCAGATCATTTACTAAAGTGTTAGTATTCTAAAATATGCTGTACAGAGCAGTACACTGTACTCATTGTGTTTGGGAACTTTGTTAAAGATGCTTCAAAATGGAGAAAACTATCTCTTTTATTAATTTTATTGAGAAACAAATAACAATGAGAGTTTCAAAACAGGTTAGTAGGATAGTTGTAATAATTAATATATTGCATACTGTTGTCTTTATAGTATTCATATTACAAGGTACAGACATGATATTCTGTCCAAGCACTATTAGTACAAATCTTTCTTCTTGGTGAATTAAGAGAAAGTAGTTGTATATCTATCCTACCTATTTTGCATATACAAATATAGAGAGCAGATTGGTTAAGCAATGGCTGTGACTCATCCATATGGCTGACACTGACAGGATCTACAAACTGTGGTACAGGGTTTCAGGCTAAATTCTGAGGGGATTTGACTGCCCTTGTTGGATACAGAAGTTACATTTCTTGTTATATAGATCTTGCTTTATCTTGGTCTTAACCATGCAGCAGAAAAGTATAAAAATGAGGTATAAAAAGTGAAGCCATATGAACATGCTGAGCTGTGAAAAGCTCAAGTCAACAACTTCTGACATTACCAGTCCTACAGATAACCCACTACTATGGTGGAATACTGGACTAGATTGGATTATTTTGCTGAGTTCAAACATCTACAATGTTTAAATGGTAATGGAATACCCATCTCTGACAAAACTAAACAAAAAAGGGGATACAAATGAATGACCATTTTGTAGTGAATATATATATATATATATATATATATATATATATATATATATATATATATATATATTAGCCTCGAGCAGCAGCAGATATTTTGAGGAACCATTATCAGTTATCACCAGTAGATCTTCCCTTTGGGTTCCTGCAGGCCTCCGAGGGGCAATGGCATTTGCACTGGCCATCCGGGACACAGCATCTTACGCTCGCCAGATGATGTTTACGACCACCCTCCTCATCGTCTTCTTTACTGTCTGGATCATTGGTGGAGGCACAACGCCTATGTTGTCATGGCTTAATATAAGGTCAGTTTGGTACCAAGGCCAGTTTTCTGTCTACAGATGTCAACTATGAACATTCCAGAGAATGTTCAGTGTGCCAGAAAGGGCATGCAACTATTTAGTTCCTGGAAGATTTTCAGAGTTTCTTGGTTTTGCAGGGGAAGGGAAGATTAAATTTTTTTAAATGGATATATTGTATATTGAGATTTTCCAGGAAAAAATATTGTCATTAAAATTTTTATCAACATTAGCACAGAAGCAACTTGAATCACCTGGATCTTGCTGGAGTGGTGACATTAGGGTAAGAACTCAAAAAATCTTAAAGCTGCAGGAGGCAGAGTAAACCTGTAGCTCCTGGCAATGTCCAGTATTTTATGTTCCTTTATAGTGAAACCTAGGACCTAAAGAATAAGCTTATCATCCAGAAATAAAAAGGAACAATTAGGGTTTCATCTTATGAAATTGTGTGCTGTGTTTCTTCTCGCTTGAATGCACAAGGAGGTAGTATTTCCTGTACAGCCCTCCTCTGTTGCAGCCTCATAGACTTCTGTATTTGATTTTGCAGCAATGTCAGGACAGAAAGGCACTGAAATAAGTTTGAGTTTTAAAAGAAAATTTGACTTCCAAACAGTGTTTGTGAACTCCAGCCCCAACATTGGAAACAGTTCCAGAGACCTATACCATAATTCTGGCACTGGTTTAAGTTAAGCCCCTTACATCTTTGGGCTCAGTTTCCCTCAGCAGTAAATGAAGGTGCTCTTCTAGGTTGCCTCTAGGACCTGTGGCTCCAACTGTTGCACTGTGCATTTTTGGAGATGCACTGGCCAGTTTTAGGATGCAGAGGGTGACTATGAACCAGCATCAAGACATTCAGGTAGTGCAAAAGTGTAAGAAATCATTCTCTGAAAAGCCACAAGATGGCGATGCTTTTCTCTCTCTCTCTCTCTCTCTCTCTCTCTCTCTCTCTCTCTCTCTCTCTCTCTCTTTGCTGGTTTATACAGTAGTGGTATTTTCTTCTGTAGATTTTAAAATGCATAAGAAAATGATCAGGTATCTCCCAGTTGGCCTTGGAGTTGTAGAGTAAAGTAGAATTTGGTAAGCTAGTCTTTTCTACCTGAAACTTTTGTATTGGTGTTAGGCAGGGATTACTGGGCTTGAGCACTGCCAGCTGTACCATTTCTGAAGTAGCATGTCTCAGCGTGCCATATTGACAACATTCATAATTATCATTAACCCTTGTGTTGCAGTCATGTTTGAGATGTTACGTATATATTAAGATACTTATAAAATTCCTATAAGAGAGATAATACTATTATTTTTATTTTAATATTGGGGAAACCGAGGCAGCAGCTTGCCCAAAGTCACAGAGCTCTAAGTGGATGAGCTAGGATTTGAACCCAGGCATACTTTCCACAGAGTTCATACACTTGACTTTTGTATTACCTTAAGGCATACAGCTGTGTGAAGGGCTACTTTAATGTAAAACTTGGGATAATTAGGATTTCAATTTCATACCATGAACCTCAAGGGCTGGATTAAATAAAATAATCTGTCCATGGGAATATAAACCTGAAGAAGATAATTTATAGTCTCATGGCTTTAAACTTGAGAGATAAGATTGCACCATCTTTGTTTTGTGTAGTAGGATGAGGACAAGAAAGTTGGTGGATCTCACATGCAGTTGAGAATCTTTGCATTCCATGACCTTTGGGATTACTTCCTATTCCTATTAGTCTGGTCACATGGTAAGATACCTTGGATGCTCAGAACCTGATTAAATAATGCTCATTTTTCATACTATTTGATAAATCATTTCCTGTTTTCCAAACCCCTCCAAACACATCTAGCTTCAAATAATTTTCCACTGAGAGTATGGAGTTGATTTATTGGCACTCTTCATGACCTTTCTCAAAAAGCAGGCCATTAAAACAGACCTACGAAGAGCTGAGAGCCTGGGGAGCTTTCCTGAGACACACAGGAGCAAGGATGCCTGCACTAGGCTGGGAGCTGATGGGACGGAGAAATTCATGGTGGTTGTTACCAACAGTGACTGCTCTAGGATTCCTGTTGTGACTCCTTACTGTATGCTAGGTATTATGTTCTGAGTGTTTATTGAAAATAGCCAGCCCTAATATCTGTGGTTTCTACATCTGCAGATGTGGTCAACCACACATTGAAAATATTTTTAAAAGTATAAAAATATTTTAAAAAGTACATTGCATGTGTACTGAACATGTATACTTTTTTGTCATCTATTTCCTAGACAATACTACTGTATTTATGTAGCATTTACATTATGTTAGGTATCATCAATAATCTAGATATGATTAAACATACCTAGGAGAATGTACTGAGAGTCTAATGCAAATACTATTCCATTTCATATAAAGGATAACCAATTACAGGTTTATGCATATATATTGTTTTCCTGGTTTTATGAATATTTTATGAAAGAGGAAACCAAAACTTAAAGAATTAGGTGGCTCCCGTTAGTCTCACAGTTATACAATGATGGGGCAAAGGTTTTATGCACTCTGAAGGCTAAATTTTTTTACAGTCTACTCAAATACCTGCATTTAGCACTAAACTTATTTTGTGGGACCTGGTACTTTAGAACAATTAAGAGAGCTACATTAGCATTTTCTGAAAAAAATATATATGATTTTGTAATAAAAAAGAAATTATACAAAATAGCATAAATATACAGCTACTTTCTCTTAGTTCAATGAGAAAGTTTTGAACTAATAGTGTTTAGACAAAATATCATGTCTGGATCTTGTACTATGAATAGCTACTACAAACACAGCAATATGCAATGTATTAATTATTATAACTGTACTGCTAACCTGTTTTGAAGCTATCTCATTGCTATTTCTTTCTCAATAAAATTATTAAAATAAAATAAAATAATTGTATGTTACAAAGTTTCAAAAGCTCCTAAGTACAAATATAAAATCTAAAACAAATCATGGAAAATATTTATTAGCTGCCTATACAGGTTGTGCATCTCTAAAATCTAAAATTTCTTGAACACCATGATACTGAAAAATTTTTCAAATTTTAAGATATTTCAGATTTCAGATTAAGGATGTTGTCTCAGTTCTTGTCACTCATTACTGAGACAAATACCCAACACTCAAATAAAGAAAGGTTTATTTAGCTCACAGATAGTAGAGGTTTTAGTGCACGCTCAGCTGGCTCCAAGGCAAATGGCAGCATTTCATAGCAGCAGAAAACAACAAAGAGCAGAGGAGGAGCAGCAGCTGCAGTGTCTATCAAGCCTCTCTCTCTTTTTTTCTGTGCTGACTGTGAACACCTGCATTCCTCGAAGGAAGTGGCAGCAGCTTTTGTGAAGATCTAAGCTCCTTCAAAGTGGCCAGGCTGCATTGATCAAGCTCCTTTAAGGAACTGACACTGCGAAGCTTAAAAACCTATGAAAATATTCCCCAAAAAACCCTCCAAAATCTGAAGCACTTCTGGTCGCAACCATTTTCGATAATGGAACTCAATCTGTAATATTTTTTCCTACTTTTTTATTAGTTTTTAAAATTTTTTAATGTTTTATTCATTCATTTATTTGGTACAGGGTCTCATTATGTAGCTTGTGATCCTCCTGTCTCAGCCTTCCCAATGCTGGAATTACAGGCATGTGCCACCATCTCCAGTTTCAGTGCCTGGCATGGTACAGCTGGGGTTCTGGGGCTGGCATGGCATGTAGTACTGGGTATTGAACCTGGGTCCTTGCATTGCCAGGCAGGTGCTCAGACCACGAAGCTATCTCCCCAGCCTTTTTCCTGCTTTAAAAAAATGCTTGCTTTTTATTTCTCCTTCATATAATCACTTTGTAATATTATGTACAGAGAAAATAGAAATACATATTTATGTAGCGTAGGGGATCAAAATATGCTAATACTGTATTGATATTTCAGAAAATATCCGTTCAACTTCACTATTTTTATTAGTAATGTCATAAAAATTCTGAGGATTGTCTAATTTTGGAAAACCTGTCTTTCAAGTTTCTTTCACATGTTAACCAGAAGATTTCAGGGGATCAACTTTTCTTCAGCATAATTTTTGAAAAGCTTTTTATTTTTGAAATAGTTGCAGATTCACAGGAAGTTGTAAGATAGAAATGAGGTTTCATGCATATTCTACTTAGATTTTCCTAATGGTTCCAACTTACACAGCTGTAGTACAGTATCACAATCAGGAGCTGACATAGCCTGAATGAATATGCATAATTCTGTGCCATTTTATGACACATAGATTTACCTGAGCACCATTATAGTCATGATACAAAACTGTTCCATTCGCGTGAATCTGTTACTAATTCTACCCTACATGTCACAGCATCCCTAACCTCTGGCAATTGCTAATTTGTTTTCGACTACTATAATTTTGTTATTTCCAGAACTTTATGAAAGTGGAATCTTGGTTGATATAATCTTTTGAGATTGGCTTTGCTCCCAAGTTAGCATAATGTCCTGGAGATCCATGTAGGTGGTTGTATTGATCAAGAGTTTGTTCCTTTTTAATGCTAAATCCGTGGCTATATTAGAATTTTTTTGATCATTTATCCCCAAAGGATAGCTAAATAGTATATAAAGCTACTGTGAATAGATTTTTGCATCTTCTGGACTAGACAGTAGGTATATATTTAGTTTTGTAGAAGACTGCCAGACAGTTTTCCACAATGGCTATACCATTTTACATTCCCAGTAGTATGAGAAATATAGTTTCTCAGCATCCCTGCCAGAAATTGGTTTTATTACCATTCTTCATTCCAGCTGGTCTTAGGGGTGTGTGGAAATATCTCATTTTGGTCTTCATTTGCATTTATCTTGTGGTTAATAATATTGAGCATCTCTTCACATGCTTATTTGCCATTTATGTACCTTCTCTGTTTAGGTATTTTGTGTTTTATTTATTCTGATTTTTTAAAATTTAGTTTTAAAAGTTGTTTATTTTCGATAATAGATTATTGTCACATACGTGGTCTGTAAATATTTCCTTCTAGTCTGTAGCTTGTCTTATAATACTTAATAGTGATAGTAGAACAGAAGTTTTAATTTTGATGAAATGCAATCTGTCTTCTTTCATGGATCATGAATTTGGTATATCAAAGGACTCTACTAAACTTTAAACCCTGAAGATTGTCTTCTCTGTTACTTCTTTAAAGTTTTTAATTTTATTGTTTGCATTGAAGTCTGTGATCATTTTGAGTTCTTTTTATGTACAGTGTAAGGTATAGGTTGAGGTTTTGTTTCATATGCCTATGGGTGCCCAGCTATCCCATTATGATTTATTAGAGACACTATCCTTATTCTGCTGAATTACTTGTGCTCCTTTCTCAGAAATCAGGTGTCTGTGTGCATAAGAACCTATTTATTTCTGTTTTGTAGATTTATGTTTCTACCCTACCAATAATGCCATATTGATAATACTGTTTTGATAAGAGTTACATAGTAAGCCTTGACATCAAGTAAAGGGATTCTTGCTTTATTCTTCATTTTCAAAATTGTTCTTACTTTAGTGCTACTCCCTATGCATTATGGGATAAGCATGTCTGTATCGAAAATAAAATCCTTGTGGAATTTTATAGAAATTACATTAAACCTATATATCAGCTTGCAGAGGTTAATAACTATTATATTATTTATGTCTTCCAATCTATCAACATAGTGTGAATGTGCTTCCAAAAATTTCTGGAATTTCTTAGACTTCTGTTATTGGTAGTTGTTAGCATAAAAAGCGTGTGCATATTTTGTGAGATCTTATATTTTGTTACCTTTTTATCTCAATTGTTAGTTCTGGGAGGGGCTTTAATAGTTTTTTGTTTTATAGATTCTTTTACATTCTACATACACTATCACGTCATTTGCAAGTAGAGACAGATTTATGTTACACTTTCCAATGAATGCCCTTTGGTTTTCTTGCCTGCTGTCCTAGCTTACTTTTAGTACTATGTTTTTGAGTGGTGTCAGCGGGCAGCTTAGCCTTATTTCCAAACTTCAGAGAGAGCATTTAGTCTTTCGCTGTCAGGTAATTAGTAATGGGATTTTTGAAGTTATTTATTATCAAGTTGAGGAAATTCCTCTTATTTGGTGTTTGGTAATTTTTTTCCTGATCAAGTGTTGAACTTTTTCAAATGCTTTTTCTGCATCAATTGATAAAATTATATGGTTTTTCTTGTTTTGCCTATTAATATGCATAGACATATTGCTAAATTCTATGAACAAGAATTTTGTTAAGAATTTTTATATCTATGGGCTGACAAGATATCTCAGGGGACTGAAGTGCCTGCTTAGGCAAACTTAAGCAAGCACAAGGACCACAGTTTAATCCCTGGTACCACATGCCATGCTAGCCCTGCCCCCATTGTGGGCTGTGTAATTCCAAGGCTGGGGAGGCTGAAAACAGGAGTATCACTATAAGTCCAAGCTGTGTAGTAAGAACTTGTAACTACCAAATACATTAAAAAATAATAAATTAATTAATTAAATTTAAAAAAGAAGTTTTATGACTATATTCATGAGGGATATTGGTCAGTAGTCCTTTTTTTGTATTGCTTTTGTCTGATTTTTGTATCTGTGTGGCATGAACTCACAGTGTGAGTAGGGGCATATTCCCATCTTTTGTTTTTCTGGAAGAAATTGGTGTCTTCCTTGACTTTTGGCAGTATTTTCCAGGGAAACCATCTAGGCCTGGATAATTCTTTTTTAGTAATTTTTTTTTGTAATTTTATGTATTTGGAACAAGGTCTCACTATGGAGTTGTAGTGATCTTCTTGGTCTCAGCCTCCCTAGTGCTGGGATTACAGGCACATGCCACCACACCTGGTCTTTTCTCAGAAATTTTTAAGCTATGTAACCACAGGCTATTCAGATAATCTATTTCATATTGTATGAGTTGTGGTACTTTGTGAAATTGGTCAGTTTCATCTAAGTTGTCAAATTTTGCTGTTCATAACATTCCTTTATTATCTTTTTGATGTCTATGGGGTCTAAAGTGATATAGTCTGTTTTATTCCTGATAGTTTTTGCTACTTTCTTCATAGTAATGTGTATCTTCCCTGTGCTCTCAGTCTTTGTAGGGGTTTATATGTATTATTTATCTTTTCCAGAAGCCAGCTGTCTATTTCATTAATTTTCTATATTGTTTTGCTATTTTCCACTTACTTGATTTCTGCTCCTGTGTTTATTTCCTTCCTTATGTCCAGCCCTACTAGATAACACAATGGAACAGTGTGCCATTGTTGAAAAACATATACAGTGTTAGTTCATTGTTTTTTCCAGATGTGCATATATAATATTGTATAAATGTAGAACCTGACATTTACAGAGATTGCCTCAAGAGAAATTCCCTCAAAAATAAGGTAATAAGACTAACTGGTTTTTCGGGCTTGTAGCTTCTGGTGTTAAATAATGGGCATGACTAATTTCTGTAACTTAAGTTTTTATTTTCAATAGATTCAGAAACCCCCTGATATTCAGTGTGGTGTTTTGGCCCCTAGGATCAGTACTTGTTCCTTGTTTGTCCTGGAAGTCTTACTGAGCTGTTAAGTAGCTGCTCAGAACTTAGAAACTCAGGGTGGGTTTGGAAGTTTCACCATAAATAATTCTAAGTTAGCTGTCATTCTTAACCAGGACTAATTTAAATCTGTGTATAAAATAAAAGTGAACATAATCACAGTTGTGTGTTGTGGTATATACCTCTAATTCTAGCATTCAGGAGGCTGAAGCAGGAGAATCTCTGCACATTCAAGGCCAAGCTGGGCTACATAGTGAGATTAAGGCCAGCCTGCGCTATAGGGAGACAATCTGAAAAACCCAAACAAAAAATAACTACAAAGTCAAAGCTAGATTATTACTTTTCATAAGTCTAGTTTATCTTTTTTAATTAATTGTGATTAGTATTTTAAAATACAATGGCAGGAAGCTCAATTTTTCTGTTAATGAACAAGCTACATGGTATTTTTTCTTAGTTTCTTGCTTAAGTATTGCTATTCACAAAGGATATAATTTGGGCCACATAAACAAATGATCTTGAGATTCTTACAGCAGATAAGCCTTGTGTATGTCCTGAGCATATTGTGGTGGCCCGGTGGCTGTCCTTTTGTAGGCCCCTGCTTCAAGGGGCACACATGATATGGCAGTGAGGAGGGGGCAAAGGGACAGTGGATAGATGCACTTGCTGATGTATAGGAAACCTTTGTACCCAGGGGGCAGTAATGTAACTACTCGAGGACAAGTGAGAATAGTCTGCTTGGCATAGTACTGTTTAGCTGGAGAATTTATGATACTGAGAATTTATGGTAAAGCTCTTTGCAAGATAATATAAGGAATAAAGGCAGACAGAAACACTGAGTTCTGGGCTGGGGAGATGGCTCAGTAGCATAAATGCTTGTGTAGAAACACTGAGTTCTTTATGTAATAGCATTTGTCATTGGATACTAAATGAAAGTGTTTAAAGATTCTATCTTGTATTCAAAGGTAGTGTCCTTTAAGGGGAAGAGCTGGGGTTCTGGGGTACAACAGCCTGCACTAGAATCTTGCCCCCATTATTTCTACTTTGTGACCTTAGGTGAATTATTTCACCTCTAACCCTTGGTTTCTTCAGTGACAATCATAGTGTGATAAAATATGATTATAAATAAATGTGATGGTGAATTTTCTTATTAGGGGCTGGAGGGTATAATCAGTGGTAGAGCATTTGCCTAGAATGGGCTAGGCCCTGGCTTCAGTCCCCAGCACCAACAAAAATTCTCTCATTAAATGTACGCTCTGGCATTTGGTCTGAACTTGATATATTTGCCTGTTGTATAATAATGATCACCATTTCCATTATTTAAAAAGCAGTGACTTTTAACCTTAAAAGGAACATGGCTTGTTCTTCTGATATTTGTTAGTTTTTCAATGTTATTGCAATTGTAATATATACGATGTGATTTAAGTCACCTATTGAGCTTGTAACAACTAATTAAAAGTACTTCCTTATGTGTTAGGTTTTTATAGTATTTTGATATTTCAGGGGATATATAAGTAGCATGAAAATTTGATCATTGTTGAGTAGTGTTTCTCGACCTTTTTTATTATTATTGTTGCCTGTAAGATACCTTAAGTTTTTTCCATAATTACTTTCTCTGGTGAAAATTTTAACACTTCTAATCTGCTTTGCATCCATTTATGTGCTGTGGTGCTTTCGATAGCTATAGCTGTTTGCTATATACATTTTTGGGTACTTTTTGTTTTTGTCCCACAAAAGTTGATTTTCCTATCCATGGAACATCATCACCTTTGTTGAGAATATGTGATTTAATGCAGTGATTTTCAGTTAATGGCAGCTTTGCCACCAGAGGACAGTTATGAACATTTGGAGACATTTTTTGTGGCTACAACTTGGGGTGCGCAAGTGAGGCTGCTATTGGCATTAGTATGCTATAGATAAAATCCAGGGACACTGCTAAGCAGAATGTTGGCTTCCCACAGCACAGGTTTGTCTGACCCCAAATGGCAGTAATACTGAGTTTGTGAAATCCTGCCCTTACAGGATATTATAAAATTTAATATACTCTGAGTAACCAAGAAATCATTATGGAAGGTGAAAGTGGATTGTACCAAGTCAAAGGCCACAAGGAAAGGAAAACCAAAAGTTGTGTTCCTGACCTTCAAGTTAAGCCCATAGGCAGTATGATTTGCTTGTTTAGAAAAGAGACCCATCTTTGTCTTCTTAAATGTTTTTCAATAATATACTGGTTTTTGCTCTTTCTGTCAACTACATGTAAAATATGAATGAACACATCACACATATAACAATTAACTTTCTCTTTCCTATTTTGTGTAGACATATCTTTATGAAATAGATGAATTCCTGAAAAACGATATAAGTTCATTTTCTATAATGTACATTTATTCCTCTGCCTTCATTATATTCTATTTTGAGAAGCTCAGCTTTATTCCTAATTGATTTTCATTTGATCTGGCTCCTAACATTGTTGTTTTAAATTTAGCAGTTTATTCAGACTTTAGATATTTCTGACTTTAGATATTAGGGACAACTTAGCAGTTGTAGAATACATGCTCGGCATGTGTAAAGCCCTGGGTTCTATCCCCAGTACTAGAAAAAGAGCGGTATAGGTTTGCATCAAGTGCAATGCCCTGTTCTTTCATAGGCATGGTCCAGGTTGTGTGCTCAAAGCTCCTTGGCACCCCTCTTTTCCATGTCACACTCATGTTCCCTTCTTCTGCTGCCCAGAGTTGTTGCAGAGGAGCTCTCCGAAGAGGACCAGAATGAACGCTGCTGCCAGTACTTCAGGTGACACAAAGGCATCTTCAGAAAACTATTAACTGGGCCTATCTTTTCTCCTTTTTCTAACCTGAGATATTTTCCTACTTTTGTTTGTTTCCTCCTTCCTATGTGAGCGCCACACTCCCATTTTAGCCATGGGGCAAGAGATTAAGTCAGTTCTAATCCTTCTCTCCACTGTTTCTCTGAAATGATGGATGTGTCAGTTTTGCTGGAATTTTGTCCTTCCCATATTTTTAACATTGTTTGCTCACACTACAGACTTAAGGTGGCAAGTATCTCCTTCAGGGACAACTGAGTTTAGTGTGAAGAGTAACTTATTTTCAAAGCCATCAATACTTTCTCACAAAACCCTGCTTTATAACCTAGTAAATGAGGCTTGCAACTCATCCTGAGAACTAGAATTTCAAATTTCAGCTATGACTGGGCCATGGCTTATATTACCTTAATTAAAATACCAGTGCTATCGTGGCTTTAAAATGTATGTTATTTTTGTATTTGTACTTTCTCAAGGCGATTCAGAAGGTACGAAGAACTTTTTAACAAAAGAATAAAGATTTCTCTGATGTAATTTTTTTCTTTAATTAATTAATTAATTAATTTTTGTATTTTAGGGAAGGGTCTACAGGGTGTTCAGGGTCTCACTACTAGATCAGACTGGTAGTGATCTGCATGTTTACAGCTTCCTAAGAGTTGGGATTACAGGTGTGCACCACCTTACCCAGTCTCAATTGCCTTCTCAGCTGTTCCGGGGGTGGGGCCGGCACAGCAGGCCCTGGGATGGAAGCCCTGGTTTTAATCTTGCTGAGCTATTTGGCCTGCCCTCTCATGTAATTTGTTTCTCAGCATGCACTGAAGTTCATGGTGCAATTATGCTTAAAGGTGATGAAGAAACAAACTGGATAAAAATTTGAATGCTTCTTTTTTCCTTTAAACATCTCTACATGACATGCTTTATTTTTGTCTATTTTCTTGGAACTGGTTGATAAAAAATAGGCTTGAATGCTTTTGTTATCATTGTGAAAAATCTCTCTCCATAAGAGCAGTGGTAAAAGCAGCAATACCTGAGTCATGGATCTTAGGTTGATATCGCAGTCCAATTGTACATTCTAATGCCACACTTGAAATTGGTTTATGTATTTAAAGTCAGTGGGTTGGCTCTTTTTTGCACTGTTCAGTCACACACGCATGCACACATAGAGTTCATTTTTAGAGATCTGATTTTAGAAACCAAATAAACTGCAGGGGAAATCCTACAGGGGCTGGGGATACGGCTCAGCAGAATAACTGCTTGCTTGGTGAGCGCAAGGGCCTGAGTTCAGTCCCTGGTTCTGCCAAAAAAAAGCTGCAGTTAAAGCATCCTACAAGAAAGAAGATCCTCCAGGCATGTGTAAGTTATTATGCCTGGGAGATGGGACATCAGAGAATTCAGGGTATATGGTGTTCAAGCTTTTACATGGAAGTATTTGGTTTTTTTTCATATTCAGAGTTTAAATATTGTCATTGGCTAGAGGATGTAGCTTAGTGGTAGAGTGCGCATTTAGCATACATGAGACCCTGGGTTCAATCTCAAGTACCCTTTCCTCCAAAAATTAAGTAGAACACTTCTAAAACTTTTGTGATTCCATAGCATTTTATCTGTTAATTAGAATAGATAAATTATTAGAGGGCAAACTTATCAGGTTTGATATTTACTCATTCTAGAGTGAGCATATCAGTTTGATCACTTTATGGTCCCATTTTGTGTAGTATTTCCACAATAGTCTCATGCTTAGTGAAAATACAAATAATCAGTTCATTCTGGAAGAACAGACTATTATATGTGAATTCAACCAAGGTGAATTCAAGAGAATCCTAAAATATATGTTAAAGCAGCACAAAAAGTTGTGTATACAGGGCCCTGGATCAAAAGCATTGTAACAGGTCAGGAGAGAAATATAAATTGTGGATAATTGGCTAAAATTGGACATTTCAGAAACTTAAGGGTCATATGTTTTCTGAGACTTTAAATCTGTAAGTGAAATCATATATCTGATCTTTCTTGTTGCTTAGCACCACACCATACACCCTAGACCATTGCTTTACTTCCTATTCTCAGAGACTGGTTTGGTTCTGGGCTCTGCCCCAAGGGTGAGGCCTGTAGTAGGAGCCCCAGAGTCCTATGTCATCCTTTGGGATTGGTCCAAGGCCCTTTAAGCCTGCCAATAAAATAATTATTAAATCACTAGAAAGTAAACAGCCTTGAATGAGGAAAGACACTTCAGAGGAATATTATTTGTGTCTCATGGTCTCTGATCTGCTTCTTTTTGGACATTTAAAAAGTAGTAGAAAGCTGGGAAGCAGGTCTGTCTTTCTTTTTTAAAAATATTACTTTTAAGTAATTATATTATAAGCAGGGATCACCAAAAGACCCAAAGGGTCTTCCCATATGCTTCTGTCTGTGGAAGTGCCCAGGAGATCCTTTCAGGATCTGTGCTGTTAAGACTTTGAGTTGTATGTCAGATAGATGACTGATAGCAAGTGGCTGCTGTGAAGATTGGAATTTCCATGCCATAATGATGATAAAAGGAAGAAAGTAGCGCACTGGATAAGACTGTCCTTAGAACTGCAGGTTTCCAGGGGGTGCACAAAACCAGATCTGAAAATGGCTGCATTGGTTGGAATTGGCTTAGCCATATCTCAGTTAACTAGCATTTTTCTCCTTGCCCTTCACTTTTAGGAGAATCTCCACAAATATTACAGAATTTACTTAACTGGAAGAGAAAACCACATAATTACCTGAACTTATATTCATTTAGTACCAATATTACCTATAGCACCTATGTTCATGAATCTTTACAATTTGTGTTAAGGACCCAGTATGATATAAGCTCATAAATCATCAATATTAGTAGATTAAAATACAGAGATAGAAAAGTAGACAGTCATGTTTTCGAAACGTTTTTGCTAAGAATATAGTTAAGTGTCCTTCGTTTAAACTGTGAAGAACATTAAATCTGCAAACTGGAGCAGATAAGAATAGAACAGTGAATACACAGGTAGTAACCTGGATTCATCACTTATTAATATTTTGTCATTTGATTTTTGCCTTCTCTTTTTCTCACTCCCAACTGTTTCATGATACTTGCATATTATAGATTTTCCACCCATAAATATTTTTGTATGTATCTTCTAGGAATCCAGTGTCCTACATGATTGTACACCTGAGAAAAGTAAAGTAACCTGATTTTTAAAGACACACACACACACACACACACACACACACACACACACACACACGTCCATGACCCCATTAAAATTTGATTGTCACATCTGTTTAGTGTCATTTAATCCAGAACAATAACCCATTCTGTGTCACTTATGACAGTTTTTTTTATTTTGATGTATTTGGTACAGGGTCTCAATATGCAGCTTAGGCTTGTAGTGGTGCTCCTATTTTCAGCCTCCCCAGTGCTGGGATTACAGGCATGCCTCACCATACCTGGTCTCAGTGGCTGGCTCAGTGCACATGGGGGCAGGACTCGCATGGCATGTGGTGCTAGGGATCAAACCTTGGTCCCTGTGCTTGCTTAAGCAGGCACTTAGTCTGCTGAGCAATCTCACAGGCCCACTTATGAGAGTTTTTAAGGTTATTTATCCATAGAATATCCCATAGTCTGAATTGTTCTGAAGTTTTCATCATGACTAAAGATGGATAATCATTTTTGTCAAAAATCCTATAGAAGTGGTGTTACATATTTCTTGTTGCTTCCTATGGTGTAGAGCATGTTATTAGACTGCCCCTTTATTTATGATGTCACATTTGATCACTTAATTAAGTTAATGACCTTAAGTCTCTGTATGGTCAAGGTACCATTTTCTGTTTGTAACTAAAATATATTCTGTAGAGGGACATTAGTAGAATGGCCAAATTCCCAACAACCTTTTACTCAGGTGATAAAATCATTCACTAATAATCCTTGCTTGAAACAGTGACTACCCTGGAGGCAGAAAGTGGCAGTTTTCTAATTTCATAATTACTTTCACTTTTATAAGATGATGTTCTCTCTAAAGAAATATTGGGGATTTAAAAATTTATTTTATATACTGATGAAGTAGGGAATCTCTTCATTCACTAAGTAGTCAGCTCAAGCAAAGTTAATATTTATGAGATTTGTAGTTGTATCTCTTTAGATACCAACAGGAATTTGGATGTTATCATTGAGAAAGCAGAGAGCAGGCAGTTGTTTTTTTTAGTGAGGAAAAATGTGGGAGTAGAGAAACATGGCTGGAATTAGCACTTTCTGAAATCTTTCCTGTCTAGTTCAGGGACCACTGGCCACATGTTGCTATTTTAAATTTTATTTAATTAAAATTAGGATGTAAAGTGCAGTTCCTTGGTCTTAGTTGCATTTCAAATGCTCAATGGCCACACGGTGGTGGTTATCATGTTGGACAGTGTAGGTATACAACCCTGCTGTCCTTGTCGGAAGTTGTACTTGGCACCACCAATCTAAAACTGCTGTTTTTCCCCAGAACAAAATGGCAACCTTCATAAGTTTGAGATGAGATTATAGAGGAAATAATTTCATGATTTTGCCACATTATTGCAATAATGTGGGCATTGTTTGGAATTCTAGACTGGTCAAGATGAATAGATGTTACTCAAGACTGAGTGAAAATGGTCCAGACCTCATCTTTATAAGCTGTTTTTGTTACACAGAATTTATTTTAATTCTTATTAAGCATATTTTCTTTTCCTAATAGAGATTAAAAGATAGAGGGGATCAGATTTCACTAGAGGCCAAATGTAGTAGCATTTGAGTTTATTTTCTTTGTTATAGTACAGCACACACTTAAGTCTTTTTTTCTTTGTCTCTAGCCCTCCTATTTCATTTGGACTGATAAGATGCCATATTTGTGGCTATCCTGTACATTATGCTCCCAGTTAGCAGCCTCTGTGTGGTTAGGTTGCGGGCAGCTGTGTCACCTGGCTAATTAGTAGGCGAAGAGATTTAGTCACCAGCACTATGCCTCTCTGAGTCTGTAGCTAGGAGCTCATCTTAAGTAAGTTAGTATGATGTGAAGTGGCTTTGTATTGCTATATAATCTACCAAATGAGGCCTTATATGGTTTCTTAGCTATTAACGTTACACATTCAGACACAGAAACCATATAGATGATTGTTTTCTATGGAATTACATTAAGGGTCTCTAAAAACAGGTGAAGATTAAAGACCAACAGCTATGAATATAATGCAACCTTTTTTATAACCCCTTTCATTATATACTTTGCATGCACTGGGGCTCTGGTCTGACTTTCATGGACAACCCTTGGGCTCCTCAACTTGATGATTTTCATGTCAAAGATCTGTGTGAGATTTGTTGTTCAAACATCCCTAATGTCAGGGCAAGGAAAAGTCCCCATCCCTCAGAAATCACTGCCTGAAAGTAGCCTCTAGTGTATTTAAAGTTCATCTAATTCAACCTATAGTTTCCATCTAACCCCAGGCCTCTGGGGACAAAATCTGGGGCTAGGCCCACTGCTGGCTTTAAGCAAGAGTTCACTGTAAATTTCACCTTGTAATTTTAAAGATATGAGGCATTTCTCTTGGGCACACATCTTGAATTCGTGCTCTGCAGGCCTGGAATAGGAAAGGTTAGAGCCTGGCATTGAGAGGTTGGGTACATCTGTGCTGTCTCCTACCCACCCCCATTTCCATATAGTTTCTTTTCTTAGGAAAGATCCTGGGTATCATAGGAGAGATGAGGAAGAGGAAAAGAGTAAGGACAAGGATTTAGGACTTTTTCCTTTGTCATCTCTTCAGCAGAGTCAGTCCCTGATAGCAGACAACAAAGACACATCTGCAAAGCCAAGTTGGCACCTCTTTTCAAGCTCAGATTCCATCTAATCTGCTGGAGCACATGCAGGGAAATAGAGGATTTTCCCGGTGTCTTTGTCTCCCTCCACACTCTGTTGCTGCATGTTATCTATATCATCCATGTTGTAGTTCTTTGCCTCAGAAATGAGGAAGGTGGAATGATAGAAAACACATGCACAGAGCAACAGTTGGTATGTGACTAAACCAAGACAGCAGCCCCAATGCTTCTCAGGATTTTGTTACAAGTTAATTTTGTCACTTTGCCCTTTGTTTCCATCTTCAGTTGTTGCTCTCAAATGTGTGAGTTTTTAGGTCATCTTTGATGTGGGAAGGGGTGAGGGTATCAGAATTGAAGCAAATCAAGACTCCAGTTAATGATACTGCTAAAAAAACAGTACTCTGCCACTTGTTAAAAGGACAAGGTAGAATTTATTTTCAGGATCATTACACAGCTGGTACAGGGACTACCATGATGGGGTTTAGCAGTGCAAGGAGATAGGGATTGGTGGATGGAAAGTTAGAAAGAGGACATATCAGGGTAAAGTGACCTACCAGAATTCTTGTTGGAAGGAAGGGGAGGGTGATCAGACATTACCTGGGGGATGGTGGGGAAGGAGGGAGATCAGATAAAGGTGAGGTACTCACTAAACTGCTTTAGCAGGATTCTTTGGGTAATGTAAAGCAAGATCTAGAAGCCCAACAGTTAGAGTCTAATTGGAAAGAGGATTTAAAGGAGCCTGGTTCAGGTTGTGACAGAGAGAGACTGTCACTATCCATATGGAAGTATTTGGGGAAGTATATTGATGTTCACGGCTTTATTTGAGTGCATGCAGAAAAGTAAGCTCGAGTATGGAGAGAGAAATGGTTAGGTCATAAAGAAACTGCAGGAAGATTTTCATAGCAGGATCTTGTTGTGGTGAGCATTCAGGTCTTCACTATAAAATCCTTTAACATTTTCCTTTGTAACTGAAGAATTTCACAACAGAATGTTAGGAGCCTCAGAGGAGCTTGACTTGACCACATTTTGATAAGGGGAAACACCTGGCACAGTAAAGTAGCTAGACAGTCAGCAGCATGTGCTATGTACAGAGGCTGTGCTGTTTCCAGAGGCCTTGCTTAGGACATAAGCACACAACATTTATTATCCCCACTCTCTGGTATCTGGTATGGTATATGATATAACCTCTGCATGACAGCCTTTCTTTCTGTAGCTAACTACTCCTCCTGCTTTGGGAAGATGGTTGCTGACTTCAGCCCACATTATTATGATGGACCAAACTAATGCTTGCTGTTCTTTTCCTTGTCTTCTTTCCTGGTGACTTTTAGAGTTGGTGTTGACCCAGATCAAGACCCACCACCTAACAATGAGAGCTTTCAAGTCTTACAAGGGGTAAGTTTCAAGAAATGCTTCTTCGCAGGGAATATATGATCAAAAATGGCTCACATTTAGTGTGCATTCACTATCTGCCATGTACTTTGCGTAGACTCCTGTTGTCATTTTGACAGTACCCTTTCGAGATAAGTACTGTTATCTGTTTTACAGATTAGAGCTGAAGGGTGAGGGTTAAAGTGTGTCATCTAAGGTCAGAGAAACAGAAAATGATTTATTTTGTAAGTGAAACAGGCTAGGGGCAGCTGGATAGTCAGGATTTGGAGAGATTTCCAATCTTTCTACAGTTCCCTGTTGCACTCAGGCACCCGTAGAAGAAAATAAGTGAAATGGCTTGGTTGGTTTCATGTCACAGACCTTACTATACATTTCATAAGATCTAGACACTGGAAACACTAGGCTTGAATTAGAATAAGTAGTCTACTTGCTATCACTTTTCCATGGGAAATACTTGAGAAGCCACAGATCTTAAGTGCCAAGTGTCCTGGCATTTAGTCCTTGGGGTGACATATAAAGTGGTCTCTAATCACAAGTGGGGTGAAGCAACCTGAGAGGCCCATTCAAGTAGCTCAATGTGCCTGTTGGCTTCTGGATGATCCTGGAAAGTGGGCTACACTCCTGATAGTGCCCCTTTTGCTAGCCTGGAGCTATGTCACAGCTTCTTCCGACCATTTTCTAAACCTCATACAGTCCCAAACATTGGCCCTCAGAATCAATTCTGTTAACCTTTGGAAAGATGTTACTATTTGTGTTAGGGTGGGAAGAACATGCAAAGTTCAGGCCTGCTTCCCCAAGACACCCTCTCAGAAATGACTCATGCTCTTGTGCAGAAGGGCCTTGTTTGTCCAGTTCTTCCTGGCCTGATCTTCTCATTCCAGTGAGCCACTCATGGCAAGGCTGAGAGTGCTCAGTGATCATGAGAAATAAGAAAACAGGAATAAATGGCCTTCTCAATTTTGGGTGAAACCTTGGATTCTTGTAGTTTCTTCTGAAATATATCCAGATTACATGCTTTGTTTTGTCACAAAACTGAAAAAAAGGTAGGCAAAGTCCAAATGTTTGTCTGCAGTAGAAAAGGCTATTCTCCTGATTTCAATTTCTAAATGATCTTCCTAAAAACAACAAACAAAGATAATGGTATTTGATAGCAGAGCATTTCTTAGCACAAGAGTAGTTTCCGCTTACTGATTCTAGAAGCACAAGGTTATAAACTGTCATGGCTAGAGCTACAGACACTAGCTCATGGGGGAGAAGAAAAGGAAGGGTTGACTGGAACGTTTGATTCTGTGTAAGGGAAGCATAAGAATATTGTGGGCAGACTTCAGCTTTGTGTCCTTGGCAAGTTTGACTCATTAGAACAAAACAAGACTAAAAGGGCAGTTGCTTTGTTTCTCTGGAGGTTTTAGTGACTTTGCAATCAAAACAAAAACAAGCCCAGCTGGAAACCAACTGGCTGGGGGTGGGGGCTGGGGGGTTGGCCTCTTATCCTATTCAAGGGGGACTTCTCATGCCAAACCAGACACAGCTGAGATTTCTGTTGGGCGGAAGTGCAGACACATCATTCACTTCCTCTTCTGGAAGCCCAAGTTTCCAGGACAACATTCATTGATGAGTGGCTAAAAGCATGGCTCTTAAGAGATCCTGGCTTTATCCTGAGTGTCGGACTAATGCATAAGCTAAATATTGCTGGAATATGGAGAAAAGGAAACCAAAGTTTTGTTGTGCATGTGTGCATGTGTATACATATGTATATATACATAAATATGTATGTGCATGTGTGTAGTAAGAAGTATAGAAAGTCAGTTTTTTATAGTCTCACTAATGAAGGACTTGGTGAGCAAGTTGAATTTGTTTCTGGCTTCTCTGACTAAAATCAGACACCCAGTCACCTAAATTTCTTAACCTCAGTTGCTAAAGAGACTTAAATTACTAGCATCTGACCCATTCCCCCAGTTTTTGCTTTTTGTCTTTGATTACATCCTTTGGCACCTTGTTTTCCCTTTCTACTAATTATTTGTTTTCTAGAAGCCCAGAATAAATATTCATTTACTTATGTACTTGGCAGACATTTATTGAGCAACTGTTAAATATTAGACCTTTCAGACTGTGGGAATAAATTTGCAATAAGACAGATGACTCTGTCCTGAAAAACATGGTGACAGTGGCATAAGCTCCTGCCTAGCAAGTATAAGGTCCTGAGTTTGATCCCTGGTACACCACTCTCCAAAAAAGGATTGGTGACAGTGTGATGATGTGGGTAGAGAGTGGCAGAAGTGACATGGTGGAAGGCCTTATCTGTTGTGCCTCTGTTGGAGCATAGATCTATCCTTGCTACTCTGAGTGTTTGTGTAGCCCACCATTTCAGGCACAAACTTGCTAGAAATGTAGACACTCAGGGCTCACCCAGCCCCACTAAAACAGAATCTCCATTTTTGTTGTATCTCCAGGTGTTTGGTGCAATGTACAATTTGAGGAACTCTGGGCTAGGTAAGGTAGAACTGGAGAAGGAAACTGTCTTATTAAGCAGGAAAGGAACTATCTGTGCAGTACTGTCATTCCCAGATATGATGAAATCTTTTAGTCCTGTTACTGTATGATATACAGAAAGGAGGGTCTCAAGTTCAAGACCAGCCTAAACAACTTAGCTGGATTTGTCTAAATAAATACATACATAAATACATAAATAAGAACTGGGATATATGGCTCAATGAATAGGCCCTGGGTTCAATTATCAGTACCAGGGAAAAAAATTCCAAATGAAGTTGCATCAGTTATGTACTCTTGTGTTCTTTATTAGTCTTCCAGGCCCACTGTATCCAATTGCTCCAAGTCTGTGGCTTAAATTACATGATTTTATTATCTGACAGTTGGGTAGTTCAGAAGCCTGGTGGGGTTAGCTTGTTTCTTTGCTTCAAAGCCAAAACCAAAGTGTGAACAGAGCTAGGCTCTGAAGAGGGAGCCAGAGCAGGCTTGGTCAGGTTGTTGGTAGAACTCTGTTCCCTGTTGTTGTAGGACTGAGGTTGGATGTCTTTTTTGTCAGTTTGTGGGCCATGGGATGGGGAGAATCATTGCCAGCCCCCTAGAAGCCACTCAATCCCTGACTAGTGGCCATCGCTATCTTCCAAACCAGTAGCAATGGTGGGCTCCTTGTCACGTGCTGAGTCTTTCCTGCCTCTTCTTTCACTGCATGTTTCTGACTCTTGCCTGCTTCATCTATTTTATAAGGACTTGTGTGATAATCCTGGCCTGCAGCATAACCTTGAGCCAGTGCATAAAAGCCCCTATTGCTGTATGTGTAACATACTCACAGACTACAATGATGAGGATCAAAAAATGGATGGAGGGCCATTATTCTTCCTGTGACATACTCTGTTCCTGGGGAAATGTGAAGTGTTTCTATTAATGTAATTTAGAAAATTTTTAACATTATGAAAACAATGGAATAAAATATAACTATGAAGATAGCAATCTTCTTTGATTCTAGAAAAATTATTTAACAAATAATGCTCTTTGCCATTTCTTAGTTGTTTAATCACCTTTCATTTACTTCATTAAAAAAATTGCACAGTAAAACCTTGATATGTGAACGTACACGCTTGTAATCCAAAGCACTTGTATATAAAAGTGAATTTCCCCATGAAGACTCATAATATTTGTTCCACAACTCAAAAATATTAATGGAAAGATGATTACAGTACAATATAATACAAAATAATAAAATACAAAATATTTTAAAACCTGCACTTACCTCTGAAAACCTTTATAGCTCATGTGAGGGAGAAGAAAAAGAGAAGGGTTATTGTGTAAGATGATTTTTATTGTCACTAACAGAATGACTGCTATCTGTTGTTCCAATGGAATGTTTTTCTTTTTTGGGCAAGCTTAAGAAGGAACCTATCCAATGATAATTGCTCAGTGGAAATAGGACATTGCATTATCATAAAACAGATTCATTCCTTGCATGGCTATAGCCTTATTTGCATGGTGCTTTTCTATTACAATTTTACACCATTTACCATATTATACACATCTCTCTAATCTTACATGCAGTGAGGGAGTCCTCTTTTTCTCCTAATCTGCAAACCATATCTCTTCCATAACCTGCTGCTAATGAGAGATGTTCACCCACAATCCCATAGTGACTGAGAGAGCAAGGGGAGGGGAGACAACTTTGGGCTCACTTGTGATCAAGTGCCATTTGTATTACATACTACTTGTATTTCAAGATATTTATCATGTTAAAACTCATTAGCAATGTTTATCTTATAGAACACTCAGAGAATAAGGTACAGTCCAAAGTTTTACTGTACACACACACACACACACACACACACACACACACACTTTTTCAGTTTCACTCTTCAGAAAGGGGCAGTGCTGACTCTTCCTTCTCTGTGTTTTCAGTACCTCGCATGGTGCCTGGCATATTAGGTACTTCATGCAGAAAACTACACACTTCACATGCTCAAAGTGCTAGTAAGCAGGGTTGATATTTATTTCTGACGTGTTTTCTCTCTTCATAACAGCAGTAAAAAGATTTAGAATATGTTATGTAAAAAGCCACGCAAAATAGCCCAATGACATTAATGAATAAGGTGCCCCTCCTAGCAAATGTGTGTGTGAAATAACATATTCACTCTTTGGAAATAAACTGAATTAACAACATGTGCTCTAAATATGTGCCAGATGCTGGGCTAAATGTTTTACAAATATTTAATTAATACAAAAAAACATGGCTAATATTATCCCAAGTTTTTCCAATATAAAAATGATTTACACCTCTAAAAAACTATCTTTTTCTGTACTCAAACACTTCTAACAAAAACTATTTTTAACTCACACCAACTTATTTTCTGATTCTTAATGGACACCTACAAGATATTCTATATCTTAACTTAATCCTGATCACTAATGGCTTGGGGGTAGACTCAGACTCCACAAGTTAAAAACTTAGTCCCCCCCCCAAAAAAAAACCTCATTCCCACAAGATGGCCCACACTAAAGATGACAGTGTCAAGTCTCAGGTTGTGACCTGTATTTTGGACTGATTGCAATAAACCAAGAGCTCTTCTTATCTCCTCCTCATGTTTAATAATTGTCCAGAATAACTCATGGATGTAGAGTCTGGGAGTTCGATCCCCAGGGCCTGCTGTACCGGCCCCACCCCAGGGGCACCCTGAGATGGTCACTGAGGCTGGGCATGGTGGCACGCACCTGTAATCTCAGTGCTTTGAAGGCTGTTAAACAGGAGGATCACTATGAGTCCGAACTATATAGTGAGACCTTGTAGACCCTATACTAAATACATAAAAAATGACTCATGGAGCACAGCAAAGTGCTTTGTTTACTATTACACGTTTCTTATACATGGTACAGCTAAGCAACAACCAAATAGAAGAGATGCATAAGGCAAGATATGGTAACAGGGGTGCATTGAGCTTCACTGCCTGTTCCTGGCATGCTGCTCACCCAATACCTTGATATATTTGTCAACTTAGAAGCTCTTCAAACCTTGCTGTTGAGTAAGTATATGGAGGTTCCATTACATAAGCATGGTTGATGAAATCATTGACCATTAGTGATTAAGTAAATCCTCCAAGCATTTCCCTCTCTGGAGGCTAGAGATGAGGCTGAAAGTGCCAATCCTGTAATCACAACATGGGTTCCTCCTTGCACCAGCCTCCAACTTCCAAGACAGACTTCATAAGCATAAATTCAGGTATAGTTGAGAGGGATTTATAACTAAAAAAGTGTCCCTTTTACCCCATTACTGGAAAATTTTGTGCCAGGACTGGTGTTAAGACCAAATATATATATATATTTTTATTGTATCACAGTATCACAGCCATAACAGCTCCACAATAGTCCTACAAAGTAGGTGATTATTAATATTTCTGTTCTATAGATGAGGCCACTGAAGCACAGAAAAATTAGGTGTATTACCCAGAGTTGCACAGTAAGGTAAAGCACAGTTAGGGCCCCAGGAGTGTGTTAAGAGGGCCTGTGATATTCACACATATACCCCTTGGAGTTTCCCTTGCTTTTCAAACTTTTCTCACAGAAGCTAATCTTGAGAACAGCTTTGAAAGAAAAATAGGACTCAGCCTGAAAGGTGCTGTAGGCATGAGAGAGTGAGAGGAAGAGAGGCCATTCCTGGCTCTGAGCTAATGGCCTAGGGAATGAACCCATCAGATGAGAAGGAAAGTATTGAGGAGGAGCATGAGAGAGAACAAGTCTTCACCTTTTCCAATGTCAGCATGGGAATGGAAATCCCAGAGTCTCCAACCGCAGGCAGCAAGGAAGCTACACTTCCCCCACAGTGACCCCTGCTCAGCCTGGTGCTGATTGGAGCCCACAGGACAGGAAGGCACTTGTGACTTTTCTGTGGTAAAGCAGTTGACATTGTCTTCTGGGTCAGCATTAAAAATTAGTTCTGTTCCAGAGCTGCCCTGGTTTCTCTAAAGCCACCAGCTATGGTTTGTCAAGGTTATCCTTGTAGTCATCTCCCTAGCATTCTCTCTTAGAATAAGAAGCTGTATAATAAACTTCTTACAGAGTTAAAACTTTCAGTTTGTTCCAGTTTACTTTCCTAGCCTTTCAGTGTTGTTTCATGGTCTTACATTTCAGTGTTTGCTGCTGAATTTGAGGTCACTTTATCTAACTTGTGGATTGCAGACCTTTTTCCTTATGGCCTGAGAAGACCTTTTGTTAGTTTGTTGTCAAAACAAGCCCTTGTCTGGCTTTATTCACTTTATTCCTTTAGGGGGTCTACAGATCAGATCTGTCTTCTAGCTTCCTGGAGATGACCTCACGGCAAGGATTTAAGTATTCCAGGTGACACTAAGTGTACTGTGGTTGCAAAGACTAGGGCTAAGGATGTAGCTCAGTGATAGAGTGCCTGTCTCACATGTGCAAGTCTCTTGAGTTCACTTCCAGTACTGTCCAAAAAAGGGAAAATAAGATGACAGACTAGGGACTATTGTTTTCGTTGTTGCTTTACATGATGAAACTGACTTTGGGAGATGTGTTTGGTGCCTGATAGTTTATTGTGCCCTTCCTGATGATCTTTCTCATTCTGCTAGTTTTTTCTTTCACAAAACTCTACTGGCATTTACAATTGAGAGTTTAGAGCCAGGTGTGTGGTATATACCTCTAATTCCAGCACTTCCAGAAGCATGGGGCAGGAGAATCACCTTGAGTTCCAGGCTACTGTGGGCAACATAGTGCACGCAACATCACTTTGAAATACATGGTGAGACTCTCTCTCAAAAAACTTTAAAAACTTGTTTTTGATAAGAACCTGTAGCCTTGACTTTATAAAGAGCCATTTACCCTTTTTAAAGACAGAGTCTAACTATATAGTCCAGGGTGGCCTTGAGTTCACTGTATAGCCCAAACTGGCCTTGAACTCATGGTCATCCTACTTTAGCCTCTGAAGTACCGGGATTATAGCTATGTGCCATCATGCCTGGCTGCCATTTACTTTTTTTTCTATACTTGGTACAGGGTGTCACTATGCAGCTCAGACTCATAATGATCTTCTTACTTTCAGCATCTTGTACTTATACTGATCCTCCTGTTTTCAGCAGCTCAGACTTGTAGTGGTCTCCCTGTTTTCAGGCTCTTAGCAGTGGGATTATAGGCATGCACCATCATGCCCATATTCGTGGCTGGCTCAGCATACCCAGGGGTGGGGCCAGTGCCATATGTAGTGCTGGGGATTGAACCTTGGTCTCTGTGCTTGCCCAAGCAGGTGCTTAGTCTGCTGAGCTATCTTACTGTCCCAGCCATTTGCTTTTCCAATTAAGATATGGACTTACCAGGAAAGTCCTCCAGCACCTTTTTATTCAGTCCTGTGGCATTTTGAAATCATCCTAGAGCTGTCCTTGGTTATTAGTCAGTTACTTAAAGAACAGTATTATGGGTACATGGAGCTATTTATGTATTCTCTTGCACATGACTTATAAAAATGTAAAATAAAACTGGTCCCTGGGGTCTCTCCTTACTTATATCTCTTTATCCATAAAAGGATGAGCTTAACTAAAGTCATTTCTATATCTATCACTAAACATTCCTTAGTTACCATGGAAAGTCAAATTTAAAAACTAATCTTTACTGTAGGAAACTGAGAATTTAAATAGTGCTTGCTAATTTCCTTCCTTCTGCTTGTCTGTATGATTATTTTCCCAAAGGTCTCTGATTAATTCTTGTTGTTGCCATTATAGGTAGAATTTACATTTGTTGCTATTTGGAATTAATTTTGGTTTAAGGTTGTTTAGTTTTGAGTACTGGGGATTGAGAAGACTTTTGCACTATGCTATGCTCCATCTACCCCCAGTTTTTGAAAATTTGAAACAGAGTCTCCCTAAATTGTCCTGGGTGTACTTGAATTTACCATGCTCCTGCCTTATCCTGTCAGAGTTCTGGGATTGTAGGCACACACCACCATGCCCAACTTGGTTCAGGTTGTTTTGGTTAATGACTATTGTCTCTCACTTTGGAGAGTTGAGTATCCATACAACATTAAAGAAGTTGCGAATAAAGATGGTTGCACATCTCCAGCAATGTGTACTTGTCACTCCATGACCCAGAATGCCGGCAATACCCCTAATTGCTGCAGCAAATCTGACTTTCATATTAATTATGGTGCTTACAATACTTGCACAGACCAGACTTCAAATGATTGTCTGATCATGCTGGTTATTTTGAAAATTGAGTGTGAGGATGTTTAAGTTGGAATATTATGAAAGAACTACCAAGGAACTTGCTACTTCAGAGTAGATAGACTATCAGACTTGTTCTGGCTCTGTTTCCCCTGCTCACTGGCCCCACTTTCTTTTTTTAAAATTTAAAAATCTTTATTTATTTATTTACTTGGTACAGAGTCTTTTTATGCAGCTCAGACTCATAGTGATCCTCCTATCTCAGCCTCCCCAGTGCTGGGATTATAGGTGTGCACCACCTATAATCCAGGTTTCTGGGACCAGCGTGGCATGTGGTACCAGGGATTGAACTTTGGTCCTTGCACTTGCCAGCAGGCACTTAGACCAACAGGATATCGCCCAAGCCTGTGGCTCTACTTTCTTTAAGTTGAGAGATAAATAAATGTCACCTGGAACACGTGGGTAAGGATCACAGAGAAGCATTTAACTACCTTATTAGAAAACTTAACAAAATTTTGTCTTTCCAAGATAACTTTAGGGGAGCCTGGAAAATTGGTTCTACAGAGCTTTTAAAAATATGTACTATAGGGGCTAGAGAGATGGCTCAGTGGAATAAGCACTTCCCTGGCAAGTGCAAGAGCCTGAGTTAAATCCTCGGTTCTGCCAAAAAAAAATATCCACTGTATATCTGTTTTATCTGTAGGTATCTAGGTCATTTTAGGGTAATCTTCTGAAAGTCATTTGAGAAAAAGTGCAATGGAAGTATCAAAACCTTTTTGTACTAATATTTTTATATATTCACATAAGGTTTAAATGTTTAGCTTTAAAACTTCACATGAATTTTACCAAAATGAGACAATTTTAAATGAACTATTCCTTTTGAAAATACTTAATTGTATAGTCAACAGCTTCCACAAAATATTGAAGACTCTTTATTTATTATATACTTAATATACTTCAAATTTTAAAGATTTTACAATTATTTGGCAGCAATTTTCTGCTTATGACATGACTGTTATGCGAAGCAGAAACTTCTCAAATGCAGGCAACAGCTGGTATTTATGTCATATTCTCACAGTAACTGTTTCAATGCAGTGAAAAGTATCAGCTATTTTATTAACCTCTTCAAGGGCATATTTACACATGATCAACAATATAACATAGAATTTTGTTTTGAGTTGATCTGCTCACAGATATTACCAAGCCTTTTTACTTTGGAGATTAATTTTTCTACTTTCTGTGTTTACTTAATTTCTGCCAAAATATTAGCTCTCAATATATCTTTGAAGCTTTAGTGACATGGGATATATGACAATGAGCTCTGGATCTGTAAAAGTTATAGTTTGTAATGTAGGTGTAGCCCAGGGGCAGAATGCTTGACTAATGTACAAAATGTCCTCAGTTTGATCCCCAGCATGAGAGAAAGACAGAAAGATAGAAAGAAAGAAAGAGGAAAGGAAAGGAAAAAACACAGAAAGAAAATGTATAAGTTAGTTACAGTTTAAAAAGTTTTTCCCTCCCTTCTTTCAGCCCCTTTCTGAGTAACTAAGCATGTGTCCTCTTGTTTGTTCCTAGGATGGCCCAGATTCTGTTGGAGGAAACCGGACAAAGCAGGAAAGTGCATGGATATTCAGGCTGTGGTACAGCTTTGACCATAAGTATCCTTTTAAGTGGCATCTCTGTGAGACATTGATGAGTGAAGAAAGATGTGTGCATTGACAGGAATAGTCAGTCTTCTCTTGGGGCATACACATCTGTCATTCAGTCACAAGTAGTATTGATAGCCATCTCTGATCAAGAGGAGTATTGCAATATTAGTAGATTTGCTAGAGTACAGCCTGGTAGACATAAAGGCTCTTGAGAGCTCTGTGTACAGGTAACTGTGCTGCTGTAGGTGAATTCATTAAAATTACAATACCTAAATTATTAATAAAAATGAGTAAAAAAGCGGTTGATTCTAGAATGCATATTTGTCCAATGACATTATTACTTTTTTCCCTACTGGGCATGGAACTCAGGCCAATAAGTACTCTACCACTGAGCTACATCATTAGCCCAGTGATATTACAAATATTGTTTTATTGCTTTTAAACACTTAATCTGTAGACAAAGCATAGAAAATTTTCTTATTATGTATTAGCAAATATATTTGCAGTATAAAATTAATCATAATAAAAACTGGAAGAAAAGTCAAGTGTAAAGGAATTACATTTGTTCTTCATAAGAGAGAATTAACAATCTGACTATAGATTATATATTCAGAATTAGAAAAATGTGTTATATGAAATTTAATATCAATTACCAGACCAATGAGGATGAGAGAGACTTAAAGTATCATTTTGTGTGCTTCCATTCAACAATTTGAATATTTAAAAGTTTGTGTGTATGTGTGCATGTGTGTGTGTGTGTGTGTGTGTGTGTGTGTAGAGTCCACCAAAAATACATACAGATGTTAAGAAAAGAAAAAGTTGTATACATATTTTAATACTAAATTTATTGAGACATCATGAGATTAATACAAGTCAATTTGGCCTCTATAATTACAAGAGGTGCTCATAGTGGTGGCCATGAGCTTTAGATGTTTATTGGTTGGGTGGATTCCTGCATGTGTAACCTTAGTCATTGAGATTGCTGCACATGCATTTCTTTTCTAGGGACTGGCAGTGTAGTGCATTTTCCATGATATATGACATCTTCTGAGGTCCCCCATACAATGTTAACACCACCTGTTGAAAAAACATCTACTATTTTTCTTTTCCTGGAATATGTATACATTTTGAGGCAGACTTTGTATAGGTTTCTTTTTTTAGGAAGTTGTTCTATGCCTTCTGGCTTTGGAAAAATGGGGTCTTCTCTTTGAAGTGCCTGAAGCAGGAAACTGAAAGGCAACTTCTGACTCTTGGCTGTTCAGCATACAACAGATGTGATTTTCTGTCATCTTCCCAGAAAAGACAGGAAAAACGAGGGCCCTGTCCCCAGGGCTGTACTTAAAGGATAGCAATCAGAGGAGGCTCATTCTACCTGAAAAGAGCTCCAATAAACCCTCATGGCTACTCTTTTTGTTGAGTCATTCCCAGCTAGAGGCATACCTCAGTACTCTTCTTGTTCCTCTTTAGATAAAGCTGTTTCCCTCAGGCTTTGCTCTAAATGAAGACAGGAAGTGATATTATATCAAACAGTCCAGTGTTTTAGGTACAAAGCACTTCCTTCAACATTTCTTGACCATGCTTGAAGACAAAGTGCCCATCTGAGACTACCTTTTCCATGTGATGTAAGCTATGAGTCTCAGCAATGACCAACTCTCTCCTAATGGGACAGGTGCTCATTGGTGCTTCGAACACAGGGTTGTGCATTTGGGAGCACAGATATTCAATAACTGAAAAACTGTGGGATCTCTGGCTATCAGTTGACCTTCATATTGCAGCAGTAGTCTTGAGCAAGAGTGAATTTGCTTTCTGGGTGACATTTGGCAATTTTTTTTGAGACATATTTGTCACAACTTGTTTAGGGGATAAGGGTGCAATTGGCATCTTAGCATGCACAGCACTATCCCCCACTACAAAGCATGATCTGGTCCCAAATGTCAGTAGTGTGAAAGTGGAGAAGCCATAAGTCAGAGAGTCTGGAAGAGAGGTAGCAGGTAGAATGAAAAATAGTCCTATAATGGGAAGTTGGAAGAGTTAGCAGTGCAAGTAACCTCACTGAAATCATTTCACCTTGCCAGTTGTCAGTTTCCTTCTTTGTAGTAGCCCCAGATTATCACTAAGGTTCTGAGGAACCCCAACATGTCCACTCTGTACCCTCTATGCCAATGGTGGTTAATCAGTAGCACATGTGCCACAGTAGGCTGTTTGTGTCAAGTAAGCTCTAAAAGGTTTTCCCTCATTGTAGTGGCTAAAAAAGGATATTTATAGAGAACAAGAGCAGAGGGAATCCCAGCACAATAACCCCCACTCTATTCTGTTTGTAAGACTTGAATTTGTTATGTGGCAGAAGCTGAAATGCTTCCATGATGGCACACACCTGTAATCCCAGAACTTGGGAGGCTGAGGCAGGAGGGTCTCTGAGTTCAAGGCCAGTCTGGGGTACACAGTGAGTTGAAGGATACCCTGAACTATGGCATAAGACTCTGTCTCAAAAAATAGAATAATAAAGCTGAAATGCTAGTTAGAATCAAAACAAAGAACACAAGTGTGTTCTAAAGAATCTAATCTTTTAAACTGACAATTGGGAATCACCATTTAACAATGATTGGGCATATCTTAATTTCCCATTTGTATTCCTACATGTATAAATATTTCATGTTCTAGTGTGGTAAAATGGTGTGGTTGAATGTTAGATGGATTACTGGGGTTTTAAAACATATTTGGTCATGTGTATGTTTTCTTTGCAGCCATTTTTCCTTAATTCTCATTTTAAAGTTACTTGAAGCCCATTCTCACACACAGTGGTCCCCCACTAACCACCACTCTCCCTGCCTGGTGTGGCTTGCTGGCTCGATGTCTGACCAGTCCCCAAGTGTATGATGTAAGTATAATATGTTAGCAACTTTCCTGTCACTAGGAAAAAATACCTGACACAACTTAAAGCAGAGGTTTATTATGTCTCATAGGTTTTTTAAAGATTCAGTCCTTGGGCTGGGGAGATGACTCAGTGGCATAAGCACCTGTATGTCAAGTGCAAGGTCCTGAGTTCGATCCCTGGTACCTAAATAAATAAATAAATATTCAGTCCTTAGCTGGCTGCCTTCAAGGCACAAAGGGCATGGTGGAAGGGTGTGGGGGAAGAAAGTTGTTCACATCATGAAAGCCAGGACCTAGAGAGTGAGGGAAAGAGCCAGGGATAAGAACGAACCTTTCTAGGTCACATTCCCAGGGACCACCTCCAACCTGGCCCCATCTCTTGACAGTGTCTTGACAGTGCATTTTGCTATACATGAATCCACTAATGAGGATAGCTCCTACATTATCTGGTCACCTTCTAAACATGTGGACTTTGAGGGGACATTTTAGATCTAACCTATCACACAAAGCATTCAGCACTGTATTCCCATTCACTGGCAGAATGGTCCCTTACCTAGGAAGAAGAAAGTCATCACACTCAGGCCTCAAAACCCATATATTTTGCTTGTCTAATAAAGTGATTAGAAATGGCCAACTCACATATGATTATATATTTTTCACAATAACAGAAATCTTATACCAGAGGTTATGGAGATTTCACAGCATGGGTAGCTATGGCATAATAGAAAGAGTACTGGACTGGGAATCAGAAAAACTAGATTGGAATCCAAACCTTGATAGGCCTTGGTTTTGTAATCTCTGAAATGGGCCTAGTAGTTCAGGCTGGCTATGCACATTTTGTATCTATGTACAAGGTACACTATGAACTATAAAGCTTTTCACAAAGGTAAAGTGTCTTTTATTGTAGGAATTGGTTTATTTATGATGATGTGTCTAGGTCTTTTCTTTCCATTTCCCAGTGCTAGAAATGGAGTTGGTACAGTAGGAAAAGAATATCAAACTGCAGCCACTTTAGCCTTTGGGCTGACTTTAGCTCCTGATGTGGGTTGCAGGACACAGAGGTAGAGAGGGCAAGCTGCTACCCACACAGAAGTACAGGAGAGGGCAAAGGGTTCTTCCTTCTGTATCTCTTCTCCACCATCACAATCATCTTGTTATCAATGCAATCATTGCCCCTAAGAGAAAAGCACTTCTTAGATTCATACACAGTTTTATAGCTCCCAAAGGCTAATTTTGTTCTCTTAACCATACTTTGAAGAAACAGATATTGTACTGTTGCAGTAGAGGAAGGTACATTTCAGGGATCATGTGAGCTGCCTATAGTCTCAGTTACTAATTGGAAGAGCTGAGGCCTTAATGTAAGTCTTCTAATAATTATCAGATAACATGTGTTTCCCTGATTGGTGATTAGAAAGAAGAACACAAATCTCACTTCTCAGGGAGAAGGGCCCCGAACAGAGAAGGTTTTATGGGCTTGGGAGTCAGGGTGATGGAACTGGCATTCAGGTTGAATGAAGAGGAAACATTTGTGAGTACCATAGCTAGCCAGGGAACATTGAGGAAAAAGGGAGCCACGTTAGAGCGCCCATAATTATAAGATGCCACTCCTGAGATGAAATGCTGCCACACCATTTCTCCATAATAAAGCTCCACTGATAGTACCTTTAAAATCTTCTGTAATCTGAAGCACTATAGTAAGTATGCTTATGGATTAGGGCTATCTGGACCAGTTTGAATTCAGTATAAACTAAGTAAACTTAAAGTCATATGAATTTAAAGTACTTCCCTCAGTAGCTCAGGAGACTGCAGAAAATTTGCTTCCTGAGCTAGTGTTTGGGTTCTAGACTCCTCATGGGCAAGCTAAGATGGGGAAACACGGCTGCCAGCAAGAAATACCCTGAGTGTTATTGCTGCCCCTTTGGACTTGTATCCTGTTCAGATTCTCAGCAAGCTCCACACATAGTGATGCCTGATATTAAGAGTGGAAGCAAAGAGTCCTTTCAGGATTATATCACTTGATGAACCCAAAGTTGAGAGAGGTAGAGGGGCCTTCTATGGGACATGCTGCTTGGTGAGGGTCTCAGGCTGGGCAGTTCTCCTGACCATATAGCAGCTGTTGTATGATTCTTGCCCATCACCTATAGGGCATTTTATACTTCATCAAGTTTGTTTGTAGCTAACTAGAGTGATCATCATTTATTACTTCTATTAACTCTAAACCATTTATGTTGATATCCAGCAAGAAAGCAATGTTCTTTCATTTGCAAGAATGACCTCTGGTTATGTGCAATGCACATATTTTCACAGTGCTCTTATTTGCAGGTGTTTTTAGGATTATTTCACTACATTTACATAGCAGCCTTCATTGAAAAGCACTTATATAACTATATAGACCTTTGGCTTAGCCAAATTTATGATCTAGAATTTGAGGAGTGAGTTGGTTTCATCATCTTTATGTCCTACTCATTAAACTTTGATTTAGAAGTGGATGCCAGTTGAGCATATACTCATAAGTGAAATAAAGCAGACACACATGTGCAAATATCGTATACTCTCCATAGTATAAGAAATCAAAAGAAGAAATACAAATAGAAAGGTATAACAACAACTAAAAAGAATTTAGTTAGATAGTTAGGGTAAACTGAATTGCATATGTTGCAGGGTAATAATCAGCTTCCCTTCTGGATCGTTAACAACCTAAGTTAGCAGATCAAAAATTTGAGAAATGGAAGGGCCACAAGGTCAGCCAACATTTTGGCCCTAGCCTTTCAAGGTTAGTGAAGACTCAGGACATGGAAATCTGTAGTGCAACATCATGGAACTCAGTTGTGCCCCAAGTTTTCTGATCAAGGGGATTATGGAGCCACAGAGGAATGTGATCAATGATGTATAGTGTGCCTAAGGAGAGTCACATGGAGAAAAACCTTTCTCTCAGGCTTTCACAGAGAGCAAACTGGTCAAGCAATGGCCGTGACTCATCACATGGCTGACACTGACAAAGAATCTACAAAGTGAGGTACAGGGTTACAGGATAAACCCTGAGGGGACATGACTGACATTATGAGATACAAAAGTTACATTTTTTGTTATATAGGTCTTAACTATCCAGCAGAAAAGTATAAAAACGAGGTATATAAAGTAAAGCCATATTAATATGCTGAGCTGTGAATGGCTCTAGTCAACAACGTCTGTAGATAACCCAACATTATTATAGGCTGCTGGACTGTGTTAGAGTGTTTTGCCGAATTCCAGCACCTATAATAATTGAATGACAATAGAATACCCATCTTTGACAAGACTAAACAAAAAAAGGGGAATACAGAGGATTCTGTGTTTGTACAAACAGTACAGTTAGGATAAATATGCAGTACTTTTGCATAATTCTATGAGATGAAAGATTTGCACTAATAGTGTTTGGACAGGATATCCTGTCTGTTCCTTGTACTATGGATAACCACAAGGAAGACAACAGTGTAAAAAGTATTAATTATTAAAACTGTACTATAATTCAGCTTTAAAAAACATAGGTATACAGCTTCATTCTCTTAATTCATTGAATAGAGGCATCTGCTCAAATAGTGTTTGTAAATAGAATATCATGTATGCACTTTGTACAACAAAAAACCCTATGAAAACAATATGCAATGTATTAGTTATTGAATCTGTCCTACTAATTTGATTTGAAACTAGCTCATTGCTATTTGTTCTTGAATAAAATAAAATGTAAAAAAGACAACAATAAGCAATGTATGAATTATTATAACTGTCCTACCGACTTGCTTTGAAACTGTGTCATTGTTATTTCTTTCTCAGTAAAATTAATTAAAAAAAAAGAAAAAACAAAACACCAAAATAAATAAATAAATAAATAAATAAATAAACTTTGATTTAGGAGTCACTCTCCACTCTGTTTAGCCTTGCCCTTGTTTCTTTTTTTTCTGATTAATAGGACAGTGTCAATAATTAATGCATTGTACATTGTTATCTTCTTAGTGGTCATCTGTAGTACAAGAAGGAGAGAAGATATCCTGTCCAAACACTATTAGTACAAATCTTTCTACTCATTGAATTAAGCAAGAGTAGCTGTATATCTATCCTGACTATTCTGTATATAGAAATACAAAATGGTCCTTCCTTTGTATCCACTTTTTTTTGTTTAGTTCTGTCAGAGATGGGTATTCCATTGGCATATAAATACTTTAGGTGCATGAATTCAGCAAAACAACCCAACACAGTGCAGCAGTCCACAATAGTAGTGGGTTATCCACAGAAGTTGTTGATTTGAGCCTTTCACAGCTCAGTATATTAATATGGCTTTACTTTATATACCTCATTTTTATACTTTCCTGCTGGATAGTTGAGACCAACATAAAGCAGGACCTACATAACAAGAAATGTAACTTTTGTATCTGATAAAGTGAGTCATGTACTCTCAGGATTTATCCTGTAACCCCATACCATACTTTGTAGATCCTTTGCCAGTGTCAGTCTTGTGGATGAGTCACGGCCATTGCTTGACCAATTTGCTCTCTGTGAAAGCCTGAGAGAATGTTTTCTCTGCATGTTACTCTCCTTAGTTACACTCCACATCATGATCACATTCCTCTGTGGCCCCATAATCTCCTTGATCAGAAATTTTGGGACATAACTGAGTTATATGATGTTATACTACAGGTTCTCCTATGTCCTGAGTCTTCACTAACCTTGAAAGGCTAGGGCCAAAATTTTGGCTGACCTTGCACCTCCTTCTTTTCTCAAATTTTTGATCTGCAAACTTAGGTTTTTAACCCTCCAGAAGAGAAGCTGATTATTACCTTGCATCATATGCATTTCAGTTTATCCTAACTATCTAAGTATCAATATTCTTAGGCATAACATGGAACAGGTATTTTTTTTATCAAGTATTGATATATTAAACTTTAAGGTCCTATAGAATATGAAGAAAAATAATTTAAAAAATAGGAATAAATGTATATTTTTACACAGAAATTTAGAAATCTAACCATGTACAGCATTATAGCAGGACAGTCCTGTGCCTTTTTTCTTGTGTCTTTTTTTCATATATTACCCTTAATTTAAAAAAGAAAAAAATACTTTCACTTGAGAGACAGTATGGTAATGTTTTGTATATGTCATGACAAGAAGTACGTATTTAGAAGACCAGAATGTGAGGCATTCCAAGCGTGACCTTTCTATTACATGTTGCTATCTTCAGTACAGTTGCTTGGTTCACAGGTATCAGCATGTATAGGTAGTCAGGGTGAGAATCCTACCAATTAACTCCTAGTTTCAAAAACCTGCTGATGTTTCTCAGGACCTTTGCCTTGCCCATCTTGTGCATATAAATGTATGGCTTTGCCCCTGTCATGTTTTCCAGCTTTTCTCCTTGCCTTTTACTCTTGTTTCTGAATGAACTCTCCTGGGGTACTGTCTGAACTAGTGAGTGTCAACATCCAGTCTTATTTTCTCCTACCAGTGAGGCCCTCTGAAGTATCAGAGTGGGCCATGCTGGACTTGAGGTCCTCAATGCTATGGAGGGCTTTCCTGCATTTACTGAATCACCTTCACAGACTGTGACCTCTGTTTTTCTTTGTGTTACCCTAAACCTTGAAATAGTCAAATGTGTACAAGGATCATCTCCTTGAAAATTGGGATCTAAGAGCCTCACATAGATTTTTGACAGAGATGACCAGAAACTTTACTTGCCACATATTTGAATTGGAGAATTGGAATGTGCTGAGATAGGAGAACTCACTGAGTGCAGGAAACTTGAATGGGGCACATGATATCATTTGTTGTTGAGAAAATTCTCATAGAACAGACTGAGTTTCAAGACCTTGTAAACACTGTGGAAGAGGAGGAAATTTGGGTGTTTGGAATAAACTTGAAAACTGCTCTACACATCTGTCTGAGTGCAGGACTTATATGTCATCGCCATCTCCACTCTGCTTCATTCTCTGTTCCAAGGGGATCTGAGGCAGTGAATAAGCTTGCCTATCAAAACTACTGGCATGTGATTACATGGAGTCAAACTGTGATTTATGTGAAGAAGTCAAGTAAGCATGTGCTTGTCACCAGTAAATGCCCAGAGCTGGGAGTGGGGAGGAGCAGTGAGAGAGACTTTACCAGGAAGCCTGGCTCAGTGCATTTAAAAGGCATTCACATAGCACCTGTGAGAGGTTGGGTGTCCCTCACTAAAAATGCTTGGGACCCAGTGTTACAATATTTTTTTCACATTTGGGAATATACCTCATGAGATATCTTGGGAATGAGGCTGAAGTTTAAGCACAAAAGTTATATTTTGTATGTACTTATGGCTACTATCTTAAGATAATTTTATCTAGTTATAATAATTTTGTGCATAAAACTGTGTATACATTGAACCATCTGATTTCTGTAACATTACAGAGTTTTGATTTGGGGGTTAGGGCTGTTCAATCAATGTGTGTAAGATGAGCATCACTGAGGAAAGATGTGGGAGGACTTACCAAAGCTCACTGCCTTTGGTAATTTTTCACCTAGATTTGGAGTCCAGGTGCTTACCTGGGGGAATATGGCCCTTGCCTTGGGCAGTATGACTGTGCAGAGTGAGGAAGCCCTGGTATGTAGAAAACATGACTTCAGATAAGCTTTGAGGGGCTGAGAGGACACAGGACAGAACAGAGCAGTTTACTTGGAACATTTTAATGCTTTTTGCTATTTGCAGAAACCTTCATAGTACTTGACAGACTTCAATGTTGCAGAGAATGAGGGCTGTGGTCCTCCTGTTTTGCTTGTGCAACCCATGGGTGAAAGGTTCTGTCTGACTTCTTACTTTCTCTTGACATTCTGCCCCAGCTTCAAGTGGCCCTGATTCTGTTCACTCCTGCCTTATTTAGGCTTGTCTGTTTTGTAAGCACTAGTGCTTAGGATGAGGGACCTTTCTGATTCTTTTCCTGATGGGAGGGATTCACATCCTTTCTGTAGATAAAGCCAGTATGGAGGCAGCAGTAGTTCTGGCTCTACTTCCTGCCAGCTGAATAACCTAAGACACACTTCATGGCTTCTCTCAGCTCAAGTTTCTAGTGATTATCAAGTTTCTAGTTTCTGTGATTATCACAGAGTAGGCACTGGGATCAAATAAGCTTCTGTGATGTTTCTGCCTGGCATACAGTGTATGTCCAATAAAATATCACCCTCAGTACCATTCACTGTGTCTGCCTAAGGGTGGAGAGAGGAGGCCTTGCTATCATGGTTTTCCTGTAGTCACCAGACGGTAAACCTGAAGGAAGCCTTAATCTTGGTTTTTCTTCCCTGAGTTGCTGAGTAGGACAAAGTTTAGGATCATTTGGGTAGGGCAGCAGAGCCATGTACAAGACATATCTGGGTACAAGAAGAAAGAACTAGGAAGCTATTTGCAGTGTTTGCCCTGTGACCTTCCCCATGACTTCCTTTCTTTGTGGATTCAGAATTTGAAAATGCAACTGTTCTTACCTTTGACACTAACCCTGCATTGTCAGACACTTGAAATCAAAATTATTTTCTGCTGATGTCCTGGCTCCAGCAGTAGTACCTTATATTATGTCCCTCTAGAATTTATATCCAGTGAGTATGCTAGAGGATTGAGGTGTGCAAATTTCATCATAATCCTCAGTATCAGGTGAGGAGTTAAAGTTGGGTTTGGTTCCAGGCCCAGAAGGTATCAGTCTCCCATTTTTGTTGTTATTGTTGTTGCACCTTTCAGAACCAAGAACCACTGAGAGAGGAAGACTCTGATTTCATCTTGACTGAGGGTGATCTCACCTTGACCTACGGAGACAGCACAGTGACTGCGAATGGCTCTTCGGGCTCCCACACAGCCTCCACGAGTCTTGAGGGTGGTCGGAGAACAAAGAGCAGCTCTGAGGAAGTGCTGGAGCGAGATTTGGGGATGGGAGACCAGAAGGTTTCAAGCCGCGGCACCCCTCTCGTGTTCCCACTGCAGGAAAATGCATGATTCCCATAGCCCCAGAAGCAATGGGGTCAGCCTCTAGGGGGAGTGGTTTAAGATGGCTGCAACCCCAGTATTTGAGGTGGGGCATTGACTGGATTGAAGTAATGCTTCTATTTTATCAGGGTCTGAAGCTATCTTAACACTGAAAATTTAACCCAAGTTGCAGACAGTGAAGATAAGTGTCACTAAGATTAAGACAAATATTCCCACTTTTTCACATAGTGCGCTGTTCTGGAATTAAGCAAACAAAAACATGGCATGCTTTAATGGTCTTTTAATTCATCAACCTGCAACATCTGTCAAAGATGGGGCGGGTATTGGGGATTCTACCTAGGACAGGCTTCAGTCCCCTGCTCAGCAATGCTGTCTGGTTGGCTGGAGGGATGTCAGTGAGGGGAGAGCATGCTGTAAAAAAGACCATGAAGGAAGGCAGTTGAGGCTGGATCTCCAAGAATTATGTGATGCTAGAAAAAGCTGTTTCAGTGGAGACTGGCAGTAAAGGCTATGGGACCAAATCCTTCTATCAGGACTCCTGACTCTCTGCTGCCTATGTTCTTTTGGACTAAAGAGTAGAAAATTTACCTGTGAACATTTTTCAGTATGGGGGGAAGAAGTATAGTTCATTCTCTAGAGATCTCCATAAGGAAGAAGTTATGAAATGTTTAAAACCAAAGGTAAATAATGTTACACTGTTGTTTTTAAAATTAATATGAGGATATAGGATATTTAGAAACTGATAATATCACTACAGAAATCATTCAACTTTTGAGGGCTACCATGTGACCTTGGGAAATGATTAGTAGCACTGAGTTATCTACTGTGAGGGTACAGATGACACAAACATTTGTAAATGATTCTATTTAGGGAAGGAAGGAAGCAAGGAAACTGAAGAGGCAATAGGCTTCTAGAAAAACTCTTAATTGAAAAATCACCTGCAAAGAAAAGCAATATTATAGTCTCAAGACTGGGTTAGATTCCAAACTTTGAGCTGACGTGTGCACATGGTTTCAATGCCCACATGAGAAACTGGAGACAAGGCAATGGATAATTAAGCATTATTTGACCCAGAAGAAAGTTATGTCTTCAGTCAGATTAAGAATCCACCTGTTTTGATAATAGTTGCCACACAGAGAAGAGTTATATTTTGGTATCTGGGGAGACTCTCACACCACCTTAACATGTAGATGTGGTTTGAAATTTAGGTTTATAGTTAGCATTCTTTCTGGGAGTGTTTCTCTATTTTCCCACACCTGTAAGAATGCTTGGGAAATATTTAGGGCCTCTACCCCATCTCTGTGCTTTAGAGTTTTTGGAAAACCAGTTTCTTTACAAAAATGCTTTTGTAATATGCTGGCATTTTGCTCCTTATGGCAGATGAAGTAGTGTCCCAGTCTAGCACACCCATGATGAAATTAGGCATTTGACCTTCTTAATGCACATTTTTGATAGTTGAGTTTTCTCCATAGAGACAGGGTCTTGCTGTATTGCCTAGGTTGCTCTAAGTCCCCTGGGCTCAAGCAATCCTCCTGCCTCAGCATCATGTGTAAACAAGGACTGCAGGTGTGTCATATTATTCCTGGCTAACTATTATTTTTTAAAATAATTTATCGCTTTATGGTTTTCTGTGTTTGAATTGGTAGTTTGCACAAATAAAAAATTTAATGACATTGAGCCATGTGAAATTGCTTATATTCAACTATTTTTAAAACTCAAAAATGGCAGTTTCATATACATAAATACATGTTTGAATAAATCTTATTGCCTTTTTCCTTTCTATGTACGGTAAAGTCCATTTTCTAAAAAAAAAATTATGGGCATCAATGAGCTTTGTAAGTTTGAATGAACCTAAACAAACTGGATGGGTATGGTGAATGCCTGTAATCCCAGCACTTGGGAGGCTGAAGCAGAAGGATCTCTGTGAGTTTGAGGCTGTTCTGGGTTACAAAGTAAGTTTAAGGCCCATGTGAATTGCATAGTGAAACCCTGTCTGACAAAGACAACAACAACAAAAAAATCTTAAACAACTTACTTAACTTCATGAGGCCGCAGGGTCACTAGGTTAGAGAAGGAATTCAGAAAACCTTCACCACATAGCCAGAGAAAGAACTTTCTTGGCCCCTAGAAAGGAAACTCTTAGGTTGAATAATCAGATTGCAGACAGTAGTTGACAGGCATGACAAAATCCTAGAGCTCTGTATATGTGCTCGGGTCCAAAGATAGCACATGTGTGTTTATTTAATAGTTATCTTAGTGATGACCAATCATGCCATACGCTTCAAAGCTGACATGATTGTTTATATTTTTGTGGGCTGTCATTACTGACTTTGAGATAGGATTCTCATTAAGTATTCCAGGCTGTACCTGAATTCATGATCTCTTGCCTCAGCCTCCTAAGTAGATAGGATTATAGGTGTGTACCACTACTGCTAGCTTGTTTGATTATTTGAAGGGATAGAGGAATAGGCTGCCATTCTGGCCTATGTAAAGCCTTGTTTATATCCTGCTTAATTTTGGAGGAGAAAAGCTAACAGAAAAGCCATGATGATGGTTCTTGTACAAAGTAACTGGGTCAGGTATACCCTGTCTTCACTCACTTCAAGCCCTTGCTATGCTTTTGGGATTCTAGAAAGCTTTTAGCAGATTGTAAGAAATTACCCTCTTAGGGAAGAAAAATAATCACTATGCTTCCCAGCCTGGTCTCATGTTAATCCATAGATTGTTGTGCTTCCCTCCCCAAAGGGTCTTGTAGTCTTCATCACAAACCATTTATTCTGACCTACTTAAATATCACTAAATGCAGATTTTCCAAGAACAAAACTAGGGCTGTAATTATTTGAGTAAGTCTTTTGTTCAGTGGATTGAAGTAAGTCACTTTTGACCTGTAGTCTTAATTTGTGTTCACACAATAGGGAGAACATCTTGAATTTATCAGGGGTTCTGGGAAGGTCAGTCTATGTGTTGAGATGGTTTCACACTCAGAAGCCTCATGCCTAGGCTGTGTGGAGGAAAGTAGATGCCACAAAGTCCCAGAACCATCCAGTTCGCAGCCAACTGTCTGTTGTCAGTCTTGCACAAAATCTAGACCAAAAATGCTAAGTAGTGTGCATCAAACCAAGCAAAGTTCTTTTTTTTTTTTTTTTTCAGAACCAGGGATTGAACTCAGGCCCTTGTGCTTGCCAGAGACGTGCTTATTCTACTGAGCCATCTCCCCAGCCCCTGCCAAGTTCTTCTGAAAGTTATCCCTATGTATTCTTTGGTTCTGACTTGAGGTCAGTGACAGTTTGATACAGTATGCCCTTCCAGAGGAAAGGCTCTTAAGTCTGGCTATACATTATGATCACCTGGCTAGTTTAAAGAAATTAAAAGCTTGACAGAAGGGCTTCATGTTCTGAGGTTAGGATTTGGTAACTTTGAGTTAGGGCCTGGCATCTGTGCTCTGGTTTAGAACTACAGGAGGACCTCATGGGTGGCCACTGCTGAGAGACTTTTGGCTAGAGCTTGAAGTAGACAGGATTTGGAACCTTAGTTAAAAGAATAGTTTAGCAAATCAAAGGTTTGGCTTTTAATTGTTATTCAGGAGGGACAAACTGAATATAGATCAGTAATAGAGCCTACAGAGCTGTAAGAGTTTATGCTAATCTTTGCAGAACTCAGGAATGAAGTACAACTGTACAAGTCACATTTGAAAAACTTAGAGCCTTTAAGAGGAAAAGTATATCACTTGAGTGTATGGATGGGGAGAATTTAAAATGTCATTGTCATTCCCATTTGTAAGAGGGAAGTGTGGCACATGTCTTAATTGTTGACTAATCAAACATGAAGTTTTCTTGGAAGTGACCTTTGAAGTTTAACATAGAATTAGCTTAACAGTCTGTTTTGTGGACAGATTTTGTCTTTGTTTGTCCCCATGCCTAGATTCGTATTGGATTTCTTAGAATCAGAATAGGCCCATTTACTGCCAGAGCACAGGGGAAGGTTGTGATCATATTTGTCACTGTTAGCAATGGTATAGCTACTACAGAGACAGGATTAATCACTTCCCCTTTTTGGTACTGGGTATCAAACTCAGGACACTGCACTTGGCAGGCAGGCATTTATGCCTCCGACCTATCTCCCCATCCTTCTTTATTCTTTTAAATAATACTCCATGTGGAAACTACCAGGAAACTTAAATGTTCCTAGATAAGGATTTTTGGAATTTAAATACAGCTGACTCTCTTCCTAGGAAATAAGCACAGGAAGCACATATGGACTGACATCCAGGGTATTCACTGAGGTGACCAGACATTTGAATGTTGATGTCTTGAAGCCAAAAATCACACTGCAAAAGCAAAGTTCCCATCAAGCACACAGCAGGTAGCTCTTTAGGTGTGTTCTCTAGACCCACAAATGTCCTCTATGGTTTGGTTGACAAAGGAAACCTCTGTTTAAAAAATACATAGTGCTGTCTCAGCTACTTATGAATAATTCAATCCAGGGTAAAGAATTAATAATTCCTTCCAAAAGAGAGCTCCATTTCCATTGTCCCACACTATCTTATTCCCTTTCCTTGTTTTCTGGGGAAGTTAATATAATCAAGTCAGATTTGCTGTAAACCACCATAGATGCATTTAGAGAAGATTGGCAGCAAAGCAACTGAGCAACTCATTAGAGGTGAAAATCATCTTCTTGCAAACCCTCTTTGTCCCCATTATGAGTTCTAAGATGTGGATCAGAAAGCTCATAGTTTCATTCATTGTAAAATATAATCTAGAAGGAGGGTAACTGCTTAGTATATAGGCCTTCTTATTCTGCCTCAGAAGTGAGGAAGCTTGACAACTCTCATGCCTGCCTTTTGATGTTGATTCTGTACATCATCTAGCACAGGCAAAAATCTGTCAGTACTCTTTTGTTGCCTTGTAAGTGAGGATCTGGCTTGTTAGTATCAACTGCTGCATTCTGTCTGATACAGTAAGTTGAAAGGATCTAGTGGTGACATATCCAATTTAGAAACAACGTATCTGAATGCTGTTTTTACCACCTAAAAAGTGTTCCTCCTTTTTCAAACCTAGTAAGAGCAACATATAGAGGATACTATAGAAACCAATACCAGTGTCTAACTAGAAAAAGAAAGTATACTGTTTGACAATCCTTTCAAAACCAGACCTAGATAGATAAATCATTCCTTTTCAGTTCTGGTTTTCATACTTTCTTTAAAATCAGCCAACATACCTTGTCTTGTCACCCAGCAGTAGTAAAATGTGTGAAAAGCAAAACCAAAGTTTTTAATGTTCATTTTATTTTGTAAGCAGGGTATAGTATAACTATGGCCCAGATGGAAAGCACAGGCAGCCAGTTTTGGCCACCTGAGCCTTGGGGAAGCTGAGAAGGGAGGTCTGCTTGCTGTGTTACCTTTTCAAAAGACTTAAAAGAATTGCCAAATGTCACAGTCAACTCTCAACTTCTGGCCCCTAGAAAGCTGCCTGGGCCTGATTATGTTGGAAGAATTCAGGAAAGGACTGTAAGCAGCATGAAGCACGCAACATCTTCTGCCTAAAGCACTTTTCTTTCTTTTACCATCCAGGTGTTACTGGATAACTAACTTCATGGACATTTTGGGGGCTGACTTTTGTTGTGCTTGTTCCCTTTGTGGGCTTTGGAGAAGCAGAGGAATGATTTTCAGTTATGTGGATCTTAAGTGTGTGAATTTGTGACTTCTCACTGGAATCGCTCATTCATCGAAACTGTGACTTAATACTCGGGTCAGCTCCTTGTAGATTGTCTTTTTATTTTTTTATGTAAAGTACATCTAATACTTCTTACTTGAATCGCTTAGCATATCCATTAAAATCAAATGGGAAGACCACCAAGAATCATTTAATATGTAAAAAACAATTTTTTAAAGTAGAGTAGGATGAATTTAACATGGAATGATATGATCTTCGGGGAACCTTTTATAGTGGGCTTACATATTGTATTTGGGGAGAATTTTGTCTTCTTCCATTCAAAAGTAGCAAACTGGTGGTTTTATAAGGTTGACATTATTGTATGTTATATAAACATGTTATATAAAATGACATTAAGGTATGTTGTAACTGTGAAAAATTAAAGACTTGGAGTTATCTGCAACTGTTATGTGCAATAAGGAAAACTGCAGTAAGCCCCCAAAGTGCTATCCTTCCCTAGCATTTTACTTAATGTTTGCCTTTGTGTAGATGTTTAGATTGCTGTTGTAAAGCTAGCCATGTGTTTTCCTGCCCTTTACTGATACTAAACACATTTTCTCAAAGCTTTTTTTTTTTTTACAAAACTGAAAATAAAAAGATTAACTAGCCAGTGTAATATTGTTTTGCATTTTAAAAGAATCATGTCTTAGTACAAAGGTATAATATGATCCTATTACTAATCTTTCTTTCTCTCATTGCTAAATTATTTTCTGGATGGAAACTATTCACTTTGCTGGAGAATTCATTTTGACCAGGGTTGGCAAACTACAGAGGTTCCCTGAACCCAACCCAACCCACTGCCTGATTTGTAAAGTTTTATTGGCATCCACTTTACTCATTTATTAGCATATTGTCTGTGGCTGCTTTCATGCTACTGTGCCAAAGCTGAAGAGCTGTGATGGAGATCTTAAGGCCCATAAAGTATTTATTACCTGGTCCTTTCCCTGGAAAATTCTTAACCTTGATTAAGATGCTTGAAGAAATCCAGTTTTAAAATATGATGTAAAACTAATGACATCAAGATTTTTGAGGTGTTTTGATGTGCCTTGGAGTTATAAGAAATACTTGAAATTTGACCTCTACCAGGCTTTCAGTATAAAACTGAAAAAGACATCTCTGGATGTTGACAACATCAAGCTGTAAGATTGAGGAAGTTAAAATTAAAACTGTAGCTCAATGCTTCTGATAGATAATTGCTAAAATGTTGAACCCAGTGCAGTTTCCTTCATTCTGTATTTCTTTTTATGGAGGCTAGCATTCAGTTGAACAGTACAACTGAGCTGTATCCTAAAATATGCCTCCTAACAAAGCAAAACAAACCCTGTCATTAGCATGATGTCAGAGTCACTTAACTGCATAATTTTACAAAAGTACCCTATACAATAATTTCAAAACAAAATTTTGTTTCAGTTTATTATGATTTTTCCACCCCAGGGAGAAAAGTTGTTTTCCAAAAGCTGCTTCTGGGAAAGGGGACTATTTGAAGGAGAACAGGAGGAGTCATGTTTAAAACAGTATTGCCCAGACCTTTTATTTACTATTAAGTAATTTAATCAAGATAGACAGCACTGCACACGATTCACTTATTCACATTGATATTTTTGTCAAGACATCTGTTGATGTGAAATGAAAACCAATCCCATCTTGTCTTTGTTGTAAGCTTTGTTGAAAAGGCTCTAGCGGAGGCAGGTTCAGTCTGGGAACTGAAGCTCTTCCTATTTTATGGTCATAAATATCCACATTGAACTGTCACTTCCGTTCCACCAATGTGTCTGTCATTATTTAACATCTCGGGATATTCCTGTCCAGCAGAATTGCACAGCAGTTGGTACCAAGCCAAGTCCCAGTCTCTGACAGTGTGATAGATGGCCTCTGCAGTCTGCTGCCCCAATGCTGGGAGAGCATGCTGAGTGCCCCCGTTCAGGGGAACTGACCTGGAAGGGAAGGAACAAAGAACATTTGAACTTTAGACCACAGAAATCCATAAAGTCTGTTGAACCCTGATGACATAAACTATAGACTCCCTTATCCAAGCTTAATACCCAGTGCTAGAAATCTGTACTGAATCTGAATCTATCATTTCTGGTTTTGGGATGACAGGTCAGGAGAAAATATGACTCGAGGTGTTTAATGAAGACAGGAACATGTTTGAGGTCTCTAGCCATATGCCTGTCCTTTGTAGGGTGCCTATTGAGAGCAGAGAGTGTTCTGTGAGACATCCTGGGTAGAAGACAGGGAGGAGCTAGGATTGAGCTGTACCTTTAAGGTGTGCACCACATAGCCATCCACTCTTTACGAGTCTACCAGTTCATGTGGGCAAAATAAGTCATGCCATCAATATTCAACTATTCTGTACCAGTGATGTGAAATGGAACCAAATTGATGTGAAAAGAATTTAGTTTCCATGTCTGTAAAAGCTGCATATAAGCAGCATGTCCAGCTTTCTACCTTTATGGCACCTAAACTTTTTCTTTCATTTATAAACATTGTGTGTTTTGCTTTCAAGATAATTAAAAATGTATAATAAGGGCTCACACTAAGCACTGAAGTAAAACTTCAAGAATGTCTATGAATCTGTACTATTCTGCCAATACTGGTCATTTACATAATAGAGCCATCACTTTAAAATTTTCCATATAGTTTAGTTTAATGAAAACCCGTTTCTGGGTGCCTTCTAGCTGTAGACAAGATAGAGAAAATGCACTTCTTATTTCTCGCACAAAGTATAACTAAACACTCTAGGATGATACATAAAACAAAGAAGAGTGAAGGGTAGAAAGAAGATTCCTCCTAATGAGGAACCTTGGGAATTGAAGAGTGACCTGGCCAAAAACACTGTTCAAAGTTAAAAGGAAACCCCCAGAAAAGACTGTTATCTCTAGCTACAAGACTGGGAAAAGGTCAGTTTAAAAAGACAGAATCCGAACACCACAGGAAAAAGCACCCCTCCTGTAAGCACAGATCTAGTAGAAAGTAAGAACTTCTGCCCTGACCTGGCAGTAACCATTTGGTGCACCTGTTTGGCCACCAGTGTTCTGTCAATGAAGTCTTGCTAAAAGAGAAAGCTTAAATAAAATTCAGAGGTTCCTAATATGACTGCCTCCAAATGTCTAGGATTCATTGAAAAATCCACTTGGGAAGCCAACAAGGAAAATCTGAACTTGAATGAGAAAAGACAACTGACAGAAGTAAGCTGTGTTAAGTTACTTATGTATCACCCAAAGAAACCACTAGCATGTTCAACAAGGAGACTCAGAAACACTGCAGATAAATAAAATTCTAAAAAATGTTCAGGTAATAGGAAGGAAAAGGAAACAGAAGAAAAGAAAATGGGGAACAAGAAATCAAGTTTTAAAATGTCAGACTTAAGACCTAAAATATCAATTATTATAAGCAGCTTAAATATACAAATTAAGAGATTGGCAGAATAGATTTTGTGGTGCTAGGTATTTATCCTATGCCTCATGTATGCTAGGCAAGCATTCTACCACTGAGCTATACCCTCAACCACAGAATGGATCTAAAAACATGACCTACCATATGTTGTCTATAAGAAATTCATTTCAGATACAATTACAGGTAGGTTTAAAGCAAAAGAGTAGAAAATATATACATTAGTGAGAAGAAAATAAGAGTAGTTATATTAACATCATAAAATAGACTTCAGAGCAAGAAAATTACAGGGACAAAGGACATTACATAATGGTAAAAGGGTTAAATTGCTAAGCCTTTGGATGCATAAATGTATACACAGGAGACAACAAACCTTTTAATTTCCCAAGTGGAAAACTAATAGAATATAAAGGAGAAACAGACAAGTCCACATTTATAACTGGAGACTTCAACACCCTCTTTCAACAACTGATAGACCCACCAGATGAAAAAATCAACAGACGTAAAATAACTGAAACATACCATCATCCAACAAGATTGAACTGACCTATATTAAACATTCCACTCAGTCATTGTAAAATTCATATTCAAGACCATGTACAACATTCACAACATAGACTATATCCTCGTTCACAAAACAAATCTGAAGAATGTAAGAACTGATATAATAGGGCATGTTTTCTAATCATACTGGAGTCAAACTTGAATTACAGAAAAAAATTACATAATATCAGCTGATGCAGACAAGGCATTTGACAAAATTTGACATCCATTGATAAAAATTCTCAGCAAGCTGGTAATAAAATTTTTTATCAAGAAGTTGAACTTCTTCCACTTGATAAATGACACATATGTCTCTACTACATATGCTAGCCTTCTTATGGTGAAAGACCATTATTTCCCCTTTAGGGGAAAGGTAAAACTGATCATGCAGGAACAGGGAAAATTTACTTAGATTCTCTGTTCGTACTCACTGGAACTCCTAGATGATGCAATAATGCAAAAAAAGAAAAAATATATTGATTGGAAAGGAGAAAACAAAACTGTCCCTATTTGCAGATGATATAATATATGTAGAAAATCTATGGAATATACCAAACTAAAACAATTGAGTCTAGCAAGTCTTTAGTATATTAGAACAAGTTTAAAAACTATTTTTATTAAAACCATGCTTGGAATACTTATCATTCTTCTCTTCTAGATATGTACTGCTTCTAATGTCATCAATTATTGCTATACTCTCTCTCAAGTAAATGTTTGTTTTTAAAAAAGGTAATAAAAGAAAACAAGACACAAGAAAAAATGTCCTAAGATTGCCCTGCTACAATGTTGTATATGGTTAGATTTCTAAATTTCTGTGTAAAGATGTGTAATTGTTTTTTCACATTCTATAGGGATTTAAAGTTTAGTATATCAATGATTGTTGGGAAATACCTGTTCCATGTTATGTCTAAGGCATTTGTTATTCAGACAGATAGTGATGTTAAGTTCAACTGCCTCTGTTATAGGGTAATAATATCATTAAGCTTCTCTTCTGGATAGTTAACAACTTAAGTATGCAGACCAAATATTAGAGAAAAAGAAAGGCTATAAGACTAGCCAATATTTTGGCCCTAGCCCTTCAGAGTCAGAGAGGACTCAGGGCATAGGCAAACCTGTACTGTAACATCATGTAACTCAATTGCATCCCAAATTTTCTGTTCAAGGAGATTATGGGGCCTTAGATGAAAGTGATTGATGATGCATGGTGTGCCTAAGGAGAGTCACCTAGAGAGAAAACATCCTCTCAGGCTTTCACAGAAAGCAAATTGGTCAAGCAATGGCTGTGAATCATCCACATGGCTGACACTGACAAAATATCTACAAACTGCGGTACACGGTTTCAGGGTAAATCCTGAGGGGATTTGACTGACCTTGTAGACACAAAGGTTATATTTTTAGTTAAATAGGTCTTGCTTTATGTTGGTCTTAACCATCCAGCAGAAAAGTATAAACATGAGGTATAAAAAGTAAAGCCACATTAATATGCTGAGGTGTAAAAGGCTCAAGTCAACAACTTCCGACATTGCCAGTTCTGCTAATGTCCCACTAGTATTATGGATTACTGAACTATATTGTATTATTTTGCTGAACTCATGCACCTGAAATATTTGAATAGCAATGGAACACCCATCTCTCACAAGACAAAATAGGGGGAATATAAATGAAGGATGATTTTGTAGTGAAAATATCTGTATATACAAAATAGGATGGATACACAGTTATTTTCTCTTAGTTCAATGAGAAAAAAGATTTTTACTAATAATATTTAGACAAGATATCATGTCTGCATCTTGTAATATGAATAACTACTATAAAGGCAACAATATGCAATGTATTAGTTATTGTAATTGTCCTATTAACCTGTTTTGAGACTCTCATTGCTATTTCTTTCTCATTAAAATTAATAAAAAAGAAGTAATATGCATTACCTCCATGTACAAATCCCCCACAATAAATGTGATCACTATGTACTGCAAATGTGTACTAATAAAAGATAATAAATCAAACTAAAAAAAAAAAAAAAGAAATGAGTAGGTTGACAGCAAGATTTAGAAGTCATACTATTTGCCCGACATGGTGGACAAGCCTGTAATCCTAGCACTTTGGAAGCTCAGATAGTAAGATCACTAATGCAGCCTGGGCTACATAGTGAGTTCAAGTCCATCTGGACTTATAGCAATATCCTGTCTCAAAAAAATTAGTACTATTTACAGTAACTAAAAATACATGAAGTACCTATGTGTGAATCAGGTAAGGGATTTGTATGCTGAAAACTACAAAATGGCAACAAATAAAGTCAATCAAGATCTATATCAAAAGACAGGCATACCATATTCATGGACTGGAGGACTCAACATAGTAAAGATACCAGTTTTCTTCAAATAGGTTTATATGTTTTGTAATAGTTAATGTATTCTGTCATCTTGATTGATTTGGGATCCTCCCAAGGGATTACTGCACTCTTTGGAGTGTTTCACACTGTAGAGACATGACCTTGGGATGTATATCTGATCCCTGACCCCTTCCTCTGTGGTGCTGTCCCTGTGCTATGCTTTCTGACCATCGTGAAATAAGGAAATCTGACTTAGCACACTTCTGTTGTGATGTTTCTGCTTTGTGAGATGTTAAACTTCTCCTTTAAGTTGTGAGTATAGGATATTGTGTCCCACTGATGGGAAAGCTGACTAACACAATGTTTAATAAAAGTTCCATCAAATTCTATCAGTTTTTGTAGATATGGAAAAGCTTGTTCTAAACTTTTTATGGAAAAGGAAAGAAAATAGAATGGCTAAAATCTTTTGGAAAGAATAAAATTGAAAGGATCACTGTACACAGTGATAAAGTACATCACTGCATTAATTGAAGCAGTTTGGCATTGGTAAAGACAGATACCTATGCCCATGGAGCAGAAAGAGAACCCACTTATAGATCCATGTATGTATGGCTAACTTATTTTCGACAAAGGTGCAAAAGCAATTCATTGGAACAGTAGTCTTTGTAACAAATGGAGCTGAAGTAGTTAGGCATACACAGGCAAAAGGAATATTTGACCTAAATCTCACATTTTGTTTAATCCCCTTTGTGCAATGCTGGCCCCACCTCTGGGGTGTGCTGAGATAGTGACTGAGACTGCGTGTGCCTGTAATCCCAGCTCTTGGGAGGCTGAAAACAGGGGAAGCACCACAAGACGGACTTGTGTAGTGAGACCCTGTGCTAAAATACCAAAAAATCCCTCACATTTTACACAAAAAGAACTTTAATTATAGGACTGAATGCAAGTATATACAGGCTTGTCCTACAAATTATAAGGAAAAGTAAAATAAAGTATAAAACTTTCACATGAAAAACTGGCAGAAAAATCTGTGCAGCTCACAAAATAAAAAAATGATAGATCAGACTCCATTAAAATTAAGTAACATTTGCTTTTAAAAAACCTTCAGTTGGAGATATAGCTCAGTGGCACAGTGCCTGCCTGGCAAGTGCAAGGTCCTGAATTTGATTCCTAGTATTAAAAAAAGGAAAAATTTCATAGGATAGGGATAAAAATACAAGTAACGGACTGGGAAAATATTTGCAACTACATATCTGAGAAATGACTTGTATCTAGAATATAGACATAACCTTCAAAACTAAAAGTAAAGCACAATCCAGTTAATAATGAGCATAGTATATGAGCCAACATTTCACCAAACAGGTAATATAAACTGCAATGAGCATAGGAAAACATGTTCAGCATCATTAAACATTAGGAAAATGCAAACTAAAACTACATGAGTAGCACTACGTACCTATTTATACAGCTAAAATATAACATAGGGACAGAAGCAAGTGCTGGGGAAGATGTGCAGAAGCTTGACCTCTCATATATTTTTAGTGGAAATGTTTAAAGAGTGTAGCCACTCTAGAAAATAGTGTGGTACTTTCTTATAAGACTAAATGTACATTTACACATGATCCATCAGTTGCACCCCTGAGCATTTATCTCAGATACATGAAAATTTATGTCTGCACAAAAGCTTATATGTGACTATTCATAATGGCTTTATTAGTTACAGCTAAAAATTAAACCAAATGTCATCAATTGCTGAATGGTCAAAGTATGTTACACTGATACACAAAATATTACTCAGTAAGGAAAAGAAGCAAATAACTTGGATGAATCTTTAGAGAAATATACTAAATGAAAAAAATCTCAAAAGACTATATATTATATGATTCTATTTTTATAAGGTGTGTGTGGGGGGGGTATACTGGGGGTTGAACCCAGGGCCTTCAAACTCATCTCCAGATCTTTTCTAACTTTTTAAAATTTTGAGACAAGGTCTTGTTAAGATGAGACCCTGTCTGAAAAAAATCTTTTAAAGGCTGGTGATGTAGCTCACAGTGAAGGGACTAGATTCAATCCTAGAACCTTAAAACTGTCACTTTGAGGGTATGTAGATGAAGGCTATGTTGGGCCTATCCATGCTGTTTTTGAAATCTGTAATGTTTTGTTAATCTGTAATTATTTCAAAATAAAAAGTGAAGAAAATTTTCCTCTGTCACTGTTGTTCTTTGTGTGATGTGTTTAGCTTTTTACTTGGGTTGTTTTAAAGACCTGGAAATGAGCTTGGCAGTAGCTCTGAGTGGTTTTATCAATGACTAACCAGGTGCTAAATGTTGCCTGCTCAGGTCCTGTTTCCTGATAAACATTAACAAAAAATACTATCAGCCTAACCTCTGGACCATACACATTCTTTTACATTCTTTGCATCCTTTCATTAAACGTTGTCTTTAATTTTTTTTTACCTGAAAAGTTTCTTTCTTTTCTCCTTTCTTCCTCCTTTCCTTTCCTTCTTTCCTTTCCTTTCCTTTCCTTTCCTTTCCTTTCCTTTCCTTTCCTTTCCTTTCCTTTCCTTTCCTTTCCTTTCCTTTCCTTTCCTTTCCTTTCCTTTCCTTTCCTTTCCTTCCCTTCCCTTCCCTTCCCTTCCCTTCCCTTCCCTTCCCTTTCCTTTCTCGTTTCTCCCCTCTCTCTCTGTCTCTCTGTCACTCTGTCTGTCTGTCTGTCTGTCTGTCTGTCTCTCTCTCTTTTCTTTCTGTGCTGGGGATTGAACCCAAAGTGTGACACATACTCGACATACGTGGTACCACTTATCTACACCCCAGACCAAGTTCAACTGTTCGATCAAATCACTGGTGGAACAAGGTAGAAGAGGACAGACAGGGACGTGAGGGTGCTTGCACAGGTGGCAACCTTGCAAAGGCTTTTTCCACACAAGAATGAGTTTCTATCTTCCTGTGGTCTCTAGATCTGAATGTCACTGAACAGGTCAGAGATGCTCAAATAGCTTCTAGTTCTCATTTAAACCTTCATGGGATCTATAGCCCCCAAGTAAGCCCTTCATCCATGGTGGTGAACTTGTGTCACAGTGCACTGTTTGTATTGTGGAAAACTCTGAAGGTTCACCATGCCCTAAATCAACCATCAGCTATTTTCCTACTATTCCTCAACATTTCTCCTTGTGATAAAATCAGAAATATACATATGAATGCTTAGTGTGATCTTTGCCCAAAATTTTTGAGCCCCAAGTATCTTAGCTATAGGATTATGAATTTCATTTGATTCAGACTCCAACTCCTATTATGGGGACCTGCTAATATACTTTGGGTATATACTGTATTAAAACTCAATATTGGAACTTCAATCTCTTTCCTCTGTGGCTCCACAATCTCCTTGCTCAGAAAATTTCTCTCAGGCTCTCACAGAGAGCAATCTGGTCAAGCATTGGCCGTGACTCATCCACATGGATGACACAGACAAAGGAACTACAGAATAATGTACAGGACTACAAGATAAACCCTGAGAAGACTTCAATGACCACATAGGAAATATAAAGTAAATGTGTTGGTATATAAGTTTGGATCTACCTAGGTCTTAACCATCC
>PVKA01007219.1:47934-79084 GCA_004027165.1 Ctenomys sociabilis | reverse complement strand
AAAAAAAAAAAATCCTGTTTATATGGCTAAAAGTGGCAAATTAATACTACTGCAGTTTGTCACTTTCCAGGATGTCTGATGCTATCATTATTACTGAATATACTACTTAAGCCAAGATGGCGTAACTGCTCCAATCAGTTGTTCTTCCTTGTATGCCAAGACTGAGATTACCTAAGGATCATAAATATTATAAGCTAGCCGGGCATGGTGGCGCACACCTGTAATCCCAGCACTCGGGAGGCTGAGGCAGGAGGATTGTTATGAGTTCGAGACCAGCCTGAGCTACAAAGTGAGCTTAAGGCCAGTCTGAACTGCATAGGAGACCCTGTCTCAAAAAGAAAAAAAAAAATAAAAATAAATAAATAAATATTATAAGCTAGTATCAAAGACTCAGGGATTGGGCCATGCCCAGCTCTGAAGAGATAGGATCATGCAAAACACTCAAAACCCAAAACCAGCTATACCTTAAAGATATCTCTGAAAACTAGTTATTCCCTAAAGGTCCTCAATACCAGCAATAAAGATATCTATCATAAGCAATTTACAAGCATTAATGTAGGAACTTAAAAAAAAAAAAGAAGAAGAAAATGAATAGACACAGAAGCAAAATACAGCCTCACACTTCCAGCTCACCAAAAGACAAACCCAAGCGGTAATGAGGTGGACCAAATCAAAAGCTGCCCACCTGGATTCTCTTATAAAGGAAATCCCATCAGAATTATAGAAGATTTCACAACACAAATCCTTAAGGTGGGCTTGGAGTGAAGTATTTCAAACCCGAAAAGAAAACTTCCAACTCATATTAATGAATCTAGCAAAACTAACTTTCAAAATTGATTAAGAAATAAGATACTTCCATGACCAAAAACATCTGAAGAAATTCATGACCACCAAAACAGCATTCTAAAATGTTCTGACGGACATTCTAAAATGAGATAATGCAGCCTAAGCACCTACCCTGGCAAGTGCAAGATATGAGTTCCATTCCTGGTACCAAAAGAAAGAAAGAAAATATATATGTATAAAAAGAGAAAACAAATACTACAACTCCATGAACCCCAACAGCATACATCCACCAGACAAGGGAAGTAACTACACAGAGGGAAAAGAGACAAGGAACAAGACAAGATGTCTACTATCACAACTCTTATTCAATGCAGTTCCAAAAATAGTAGCCAGAGCAATTAGACAAGACAAAGAAATAAGCTAGGAAAGAAGTTAAATTATTATCTGAGGACGACATGATATTTTGTAAGGCCCCCAAAATTCCACCAAAAGACTCCTAGATTTAATTACTAAATTCACTAGCATAGCTGCATACAAAAATTTAAAAAGCATAGCCTTTCTGTACACAAATAACAAACTCACTAAGAAGGAAGTTAAGGAAACTATACCTTTCACAGTAATACCCAAAACAGTAAAATACTTCAGAATCAATCTACCCTCTCTTTTTTTTTTTTTTTTTTGGCTCTTTGAGACTTCTTGGCCTTGAATTCACTATTTAACTGAGACTGGCCTCGAATGCACAGCAATCTGCCTGCATCAGCCTACCAAGTGGTGAGAGTATAGGCCTGTGCCACCACACCTAGCAGGAATCAATCTCATGAAGGAAGACTTTTATATTGAAAACTACAGCACTCTGAAACATGAGTTTGAAAAGGATATCAGAAAATGAAAAGATATTCTTGTTGTCTGTTAGGAAGAAACAATACAGTGAAAGTATCATATTCCCAAAATTGTTACATAAGAACTAATACAAGCCCAATCAAAATACCAATAACAGGGGGTCGGGTGTGGTGGCGCATGCCTGTAATCCCAGCACTCGGGAGGCTGAGGCAGGAGGACTGTTGTGAGTTCAAGACCAGCCTGAGCTACAAAGTGAGCTTAAGGCCAGCCTGAACTGCATAGTGAGACCCTGTCTCAAAAAGACAAAAAAACAAACAATAATACACTCACAAAACTATAGAAAACAACCCTAAAATTCATTCTGGACAACAAAGGCAAGCCCAGGGGGCATCACAGTCCCTGGCTTGAAATTACACAATTCAGCCTTAGTAATTAAAAAAAAAAAAGACTTAAGGATCAGTGAACCAGATTCAAAGACATACAAACAACTCCAAACACACTCAGCCTCCTTAGATTTGACAAAAGGACCAACCACCTTGAAAGACAGCCTCTTTAATAGTGCCTAAAAAATGGGTTTTCGTATGCCAAAGAATAAAACTGGACCCACATCTCTCACCATGCACTAAACTAAAAATGGATGAAAGATCTAAATAGTAAAACAAAAACACTGAGGGCTGGGAAGATAGCACAGTGGAATAAGTGCTTGCAAAGCAAATGCAAGGTCCTGAGTTCAATCCCTGGTAACACACACACACACACACACACACACACACACACACACACACACACCATTGAATTTACTAGGTAGAACTTTAGAAGACACAGATGTAGGCAAAGATTTAATGAACAAAACCCTGATAGCACAGGAAATATAAAAAGTCAATAGCTGGGATCCCATTTTATTAAAAAGCTTTTGTACAGCAAAGAAAAAACCACCAGCAGAGTGAAGAGACAACCCAGAGTAGAAAAAAAATTTTGCCACTATTTCTCAGATAAAGGACTAACATCTAGACTATATGAAGAAGTAAAAGAAATCAGATTCCCCAAAATTTAAAGACCCAATTCAAACATAGGCATCAGAAATAGACACTTCTCAGATGAAGTACAAATGGCAAATAAATACATGAAAAAACATGCAAAAATCACTGGTCATTTGAGAGATGCAAATTAAAACACCACTCAGAGTTCACCTCCAAAAAAATGGCCATTACCAAGAAATCCACCAGTAACAAATGCTAGCAGAGTGTGGGGCAAAAGGAACCCTTCTCTGCTGTTGGTAGGAGTATAGAGTGGTGCAACCACTGTAGAAATCAATGTGGAGAGTCCTCAAAATACTAAAACTAGGGTCAGGGAGATAGCTCAGTAGAATAAGCGCTTGCCTGGTAAGTGCAAGGGGCTGAGATCAATCCCCAATTCCTCAAAATAAATAAATAAATAAATAAATAAAAACTAGAGATCCATTTTACCTAACTATTCCCCCTTCCTGATATCTTCTCAAAAAAACCTAAAAGCATCATGCCACAGGGAGGTATGCACATCCATGTGTATAGTGGCCTGGTTTGTAATAGCTGTATCTTGAAAATAGCCCAAATCCCCATCAACCAATGAATGGACTCTGCCGTAAAGAAAGATAAACAAGGTATTTCTATGTAAATAGATGCACCTTAAGACCATACATACTCTTAAGTGAAATAAATCAGACACACATGTTCGAGTGTCACATGGTTTTTCTGATATGATAAGCAGAAAGTGTAAATAAGGGCCAAAATGTGTAACAGGTACTGGGAAACAGAGAGAACATATTGAAATGGGAACCCAAACTAGGAGGGGGAGAAAGGAAACAAAGGAAGGGAAAATAAAAAAGGAGAATAGAAAAATGGAAACAAAGCTTTTGGAGGGCTGGGAAGATAGCTTAGTAGAATGAGCACCTGCCTAGCAAACACAGGGTCCTGATTTCAAACCTTGGTACCACAAAAAAAAAAAAAAAAAAAAAAAGCTTTTGGAAATGAGAAGGGCAGCAGGGGTTGAATGGAGGGGACAGAAGGGGGAAAAGAATAAAAATGTATCACATACAGGTACAAATTTACATTCAAATACTGAATGTGATCATTATATGCATCTACAATACATCAATAAAATTAAAGAAAAAATACTGGAGTTTATTCCTGATTGTTAGGTGCTAAGAAGCTTGAAATCGAATTGAATGATGGGGTTTAGAGGCAGTGCCTCTGGGAAGAGACGAAGGTTGGAGTCTTCAGAGCGGTGCACGTGACCGAAAACTGCTGGCTTTACAAGAGAAAGAGCAGACAATGCACCCCTCTGTGCCTCACACACGGTGCCCTCCGCAGCCTCAGGGCTCTGCCAGCAAGAAGCCCCGCACCGCGTGGCTCCCAACCTTGGACCACAACCAGGAGCCCAAAATGAACTTTTGTGTCACTAGCAGCATAACCTATTCAATTTTAAGATGGAATAATGTGAGAATAACTGACTTTGAGTGAAAGTAGTTTGAAAAGGGAAGCCTACATACATCAAGTCAATAACAATATTTATAAGGTGTTTTGAAACTGTCTGATTGACATTTGTATTTTAATAAAATAAAAATAAATGGAAAAAAATTTTAAAAAAACAATATTTAATAATGAAAGTCATATTCCAAGGATAAAGGCCTACTAAATATAGGAGGTATTTTCTTTATACGTTATAAAATCGACTAATAAGCTTTTTTTTTTTTTTTTGGATATAGGGTCTCACTATAGTTCAAGCTGGCCTTGGGCTTACTTTGTAGCCCAGGCTGGTCTTGAACTCATAAAGATCCTCCTGCCTCAGCCTCCCAGAGTACTAGGATTGCAGGCATGGACCACCACACCTGGGTAGGCTTAAGATAAACATGACATGCTTTCAAATCTGTTCCAGAGCATTTACCTGTATGGGAGTTCCACAACAGGGGCAGCCCTTTGAGTTCTTTTCCAACCACTCCTTACTCTCCATCTCTTCCAGAGCCTTCTGAATCACCCTCTTACCATACCTCTGTTCCAAAAACTTTTTATTGGCTTCATCCGCTTGTAGGTACTCATTTCGTAAATCTATCAATTTTTCTAGAAAATGAAATACAAAATTTATTTTATTTAACTGCAATACTGAGTAAAAGTCATAATGCTATTCCTGGGACTTTATCAAAACAGGGTAATTGGGGGCTGGCCAAATAGCTCAATGGATTAAAGTGCTGCTTGGGCAGAGGTAGAGACTGTAGCTTGATCCCTGGCCCCACTTGCTGCGCCTACCCTACCCCCAGGGCAGGCTGAGGTGGCCACAGAGTCTGGGTGTGGTAGCAAATTCCTGCAATCCCAGTGCTGGGGAGGCTGAAAGCAGGAGGATCATATGAGTCCAAGCTGTGTAGTGAGACTCAACAACCAAATACATTTTAAAAAAGGAGGGGTGGATAATTGAAAGCAATATCATATTCATAAAGATGCAAATAACAATGGCAGATAAAGCTTCTTAAAAATTAATTTTTTTAAACGCATTAGGCATAGGTCTCATAGTGACCCTCCTGTAGCTGGGACTACAGGCGTGTGTCACCATGCCTGGTTTCAGTGGCTGGCATGGCATACGGTACTGGGGGTTGAACCCAGGTCCTTGTACTTTCCTAGGCAGGTGCTTAGACTGCTAAGCCATATCTCTGTGGCCCAACAAATTAAATTTTCAAGGAAAATAAATATAAAAGCCATTTGATGACATGATACTTAGTTACTAAAAACTTAAGAGTCAAATCACAATAGCTATTTCCTAACTCAAACACAGAATCCAGAAACACATTTATCTTATAACTAGGTAAAGATTACCTATGGACAAACAACAAAGCAAGGAATAAAGGAATCCCCCAACTAGAAAAACTGAATTTGCTAAAGGTGCTAAGTTATTTGATTTATTTTTATTTGGTACAAGGTCTTGCTACACAGCTTGGACTTACAGTGATCTTCCTGTCTCAGCCTCCCCAGTGCTATGCACCACCACGGCCAGTTTCAGGGCTAGCATGATATGCCTAGGGTTCCAGGGGCTGGCCCAGCACGTGATACCTGAGATCAAACCCCGATCCTTGTACTTGCCAGGCAGGCACCCAGACCACTGAGCTATCTCCCCAACCCTGATTTTGATTTCATAATGTTATATTTAAGCAAATGGCACAATTAAAGACAAACATAAAAGACCCCAAGGTTGAAAATGAGTTTTCTTTTTCTTTTTGGCAGAACCAGGGATTGAATTCAGGTCCTTGTGCTTGCCAGGCAAACACTTATTCTACTGAGCCATCTCAGCGGCCTGTGTAGAACGAAGACTTAACAAATATGCAAAGATCTTTTGTTTTTTTTTTTTTTTTTTTTTTTTTTTTTTTTTTTTTTTGTCTTTTTGAGACAGGGTGTCACTATGCAGTCCAGGCTGGCCTTAAGCTCACTTTGTAGCTCAGGCTGGTCTCGAACTCACAACAATCCTCCTGCCTCAGCCTCCCGAGTGCTGGGATTACAGGCCTGCGCCACCACGCCCGGCTTAGCAAAGATCTTTTGACTTGAGGCAAAAACCATTGAGTTGCACATAGACAACGATCAGGGAATGAGTCACTGTCCTCAGCCTCCCCTGCTACACGTTACCACAGAAACCGAACAGTTCTTCCTGGTAGCTTTTCCCCTTCATATTCTTCATCTGGCTTCTACTGCTGTAACATTTAATGCAAATGAAACAGGCAACCACTGACGAAGGCTATTCCTGTAGAACAGCATGGTCCTAATTATTCTTGTAGCCTAATTTCTTGTTACTTAGAGGCTTGTCTCCCTTTTAAGCAATGGATATGATCTGAGGCATAAGCCCATTCTGCATGCTTTCCTTTCCCCGTACATTCTTACTGCTTTGTGCATTTCCAATGTTCTGCCACTTCTGCTCTGATGTATCAAAGATCTTTTTAGTACTGTAATTTTTATCCAATAATTCCAAGAAGTTTTGTGTTCCTACACATCTTAAGGACAAAAGTTATCACTCTAATGTTCTCAATACAGCTCATAGTGTTGCATATTTTATATGATTAATACCTATTCTATAAAAAGACACACACAGTGAGACTTCTAATCTCACTGAAGCCCCTAGAATGTCTTCCATTCCTTCTCTAAATGCTGTGACACAGCTGAACCGTACAACAGCCCCTCAACGTTACAGAGTCAAGGCTTATTTCATACTTAAATATGACTTAAGCTACAAAGGCTCCTGTCTTCTGTGAGACTGCCATAGGCAACTGGGACTTTTCTTTCACTCATTCTCTTCTTCTAGCTACCTTCTTAGAAATAAGGACACTCAGTTAACATTAGCAGCTAGTAACTATTACAATGTTACCATTTTACATTTTAAGCGTATTGCCACTGTTTCTCAAATCATGGTTGAGAATCAGATTTCTCCCAATCTGTCAAGGATCAATACTTCTGCAAAACATAGCCGAATGAATTAGAAAAACATAAAGATAAGAAGTTCAAGCCTAAATGCTCTGAAATTCCTATTAGTATCCACTGAATGAATTTTAAAATTGAGAACTGAAGTCTTTGTCAAGAGAGGAAAGGAGTTTTGGGATTGCAGTTACGACATACCTGCTGTTACCTTACATGGAGAGACCCCATGGTAAGTCAACCTGCACAAGGTACAGAAGGCAAAATTGCAGCTGGAGCAGATGCCCATGGTGCAGCCAGGCTCCTGCATGACAGGCAGCCGGCAGCAGGGGCGCGGGCAGTACACCACATCTGCCATCAGGTCCAGGGTGGACTGGAGGAGCAGGCGGTCATACCGGGCAAATAGCTCTGCTTCCACGAGCTCTTTAACCTGTAAATACACAAAACAACATGAATCTGATTATTTCCCGATCAGTTCTAACCCTGAGAAGAGTCTCAGGATGATGGCATAAACCAAATGGTCCAGAAATGAAAACCCATATTTCACTTCAGAATCAAACCAGGAATGGGATATTAGTGTCCATCCTGTAGCTCGCCATTTTTCTAGGAGAAATCATCTTGAGCCACATATAAAATATAAAAGAGGAGCCAGGGATTTAGATCAGTGGCACAGTGCTTGCCTGGCAAGTGTGAGGTTCTGAGTTCAATTCCCAGTACCCAAGAAAAGATTGTGAATATATAGAACATAGTTAACATATAGTTCATGTATAATATAGTTAATATATATAAAAACTTTATTTTTAAGACAGACTCTCACGATGAAGTTCAAGATAACTTGAACTCTTAATGATCCCTCCTGAGTGTTGGGATTACAAGCATGTGTCACCACACCTGTTTATTATAACATTACAAAGAACAAAAAACCCCAGCAGGAAGAGGCTGGACATGCCTGGGGACTGAAATGGTAGCTGCAGTTCTACACATCTGTCAAACTAAGCAAACCATATAAATTAAATGAGTGTAGTTTATTGTAAGCAAAATCATGCCTCAATAAAATTGACTTAAAGAAACAAAAACTAAAATCAAGTAGGAGAGCTGGCCAAATAGTTCAGCGGCTTAAAGCACCTGCAAGCAGGCACAGGGGTTGGGGTTCGATGCCCGGGCCTGCCATGCTGGCCCCACCCCTGGGGTACACTGAGACTGCAATTGAAGACCGGGCGTGGTGGCATGCACCTGTAATCCCAGCTCTTGGAAGGCTGTAAACAGGTGGATCACTCTGAGTCTGATCTAGCAGCGAGACCCTGAACACCATGTAGACCCTTCCCTAAGACCACCAAAGGAGCATTTACATTTGTTTAAGTAACAAAGACCACACTTTCTTTTTGTCACAGTGGGGACTGATCTCAGTCAGGGCCTTTGCCCTGAGCTACATCCTAGCACTTCTTATCGTTTTCATCCTGAGACACAGTCTCATGAAGTTGCCTCAGCTTCCAAAGTGCTGGGACTAGATGTGCACTGGCAGGCCACAGCGTTACTGATGGAGGTGGTGGAACAACGTGCAGGCTGGCTTTAAGATCTGAGCCTGCCCTACGACCTCAACCAAGGAAGCTCCGGAGAGTTCTCTCTATGCAGGAGAATTAGGAGGCAGTCCTTCACAGAGTATTACCTGACCAGGGGTGGCCACGGAAGTGCACTTGGGTTCTGGGCAGCTGAGACACTGAACTTGGCCATCTCTGATCTGGATTTCAAAGTAGTCCTTCAGACACGCTTTACAGTACACATGCCTGCACTCCAAGAAGTGCATGCAATCGCTACCCAGCTTCTCACAGAAACAGATATTGCACAGGAATAATTTACTATTGAAACATTTCATCTGCTGCGCTTGATCGAAGTCCAAGATTTCCTGGATTAGGCTTGACAACGATTCCACATCCTGCACGGCTCTCTCATCCACAGCTTCCTCTTGGTCTTCTGCATCGGATCCAACTGCTCCTCCAGAATCTGCCTCCATGCTGGGCGAGGCTTGAGCTGTCCTCAGTTGCACCTTGTTCTGAGCACCCATCTTGAGCTCAAAAGGGGAGACAATATTCAGATACGCTAAGGTCTCTTCTTTAAGAAACTGCATCCAGGCAAAGAGGACCACGCTGCCTCGGTGCTCTTCCCACAGGTTGTCTAAGTGCTTGCAGAGAGCAGACAGCTAGGAAAAAGTCACACAGAGGCGCTATGAGTTTAGAAAAATAAAGCTTCGAACCCCTCATCTCCCTTTGAATCTTTGACTTATAAAATTAGCCCCTCACACATCCTACTGTATGGTTCTGAACCACTACAAAACATAACTAACATCCTCTCCAAAGGAATTCATAAATACTCAGCAACATAAACCAAAGAACACAAGTACCACAAAAGCAGGAGAAATGGCAAAACTCCCTAAGATCCAAAAATGGTTGCATGGAAGCCTATGAACTGCTTTTTTCCCCTTTTTGTATGTATGCATTCATTTATTTTGAGACAGGATCTTGCTTTGTAGTTTAGACTGTCCTTAAACTCATGGCAAATCCTACTGCCTAAGCCTCCTGAGTGCTGGGACTACAGTGTGCACCACCATGCCCAGCTTCTTAATTTGTTTTCCTATCTTCGTTCTATTGTTCATGTTGGAGAAAGAGATCTACTTCTTTCCTTAGATTTTTTGAGACAGGATCTCACTATATACCTCAGGATGGTCTTAAACTTGCAGCAATCCTCCTGCTTCAGCCTCACCTGGTGGTAGGATTATAGGCGTGTACCACCATGCCTGGCTGAGATCTACTCTAAAATGAATTCTATCTCTTCCTATAGGAGTCCTGGCTCTGTAGATACCCTAAAATACTTAGAAAACATTTTGAAACTATCATCCAGGGCTAGGGGTGTAGCTTAGGGGTAAAACACTTGCCTACCATGCATGAGGAGGCCCGAGGTTTGATCCTTAGTACCACAAGAAATATACACATGTACATACATAGAAATAAAATATCAATGAAATCTAGGAAAGGGAAATATTTTCAGTAACAAGTGCTAGGAAAACTGGATATCCAATCCTTTATTTTCCATCAGCTGCAAAAATCAAATCAAATTAAAGACTTAAATGTAAAACCTGAAACTATGTAACTGCAGAAGCAGAGATGCTTGAGATACTGGAATGGGCAGAACTTCTGGACAAGATTCCAGAGCCACAGAAAACATAAGCAGAGAGAAGCAAAAGGGGCTGAATGGAATTTTAAAAGGCTTCTGCATGACCAAAGAAGCAACATAACTCAGACCCAATCTACAGAAAGAGAAAATATTTGCAAGGCACACATCTGACAAGGGCTTTGCGAACCAGACTTTCTAGGGAACTTCAAGACCTCAATAGCGAAGAAAAAAAAAAATAAATAAACAAAGCAAGCCAGGCGTGGTGGCGCAGGCCTGTAATCCCAGCACTCGGGAGGTTGAGGCAGGAGGATTGTTCCAAGTTCGAGACCAGCCTGAGCTACAAAGTGAGCTTAAGGCCAGCCTGAACTGCATAGTGAGACCCTGTCTCAAAAAGACCAAAAAAAAGGAACAAAGAAATAAACAAAGCAAGCAAGGAAGCCAGTAGTAAGCAAGTAGTAAGTAATGTGTGAGAAAGGACATGCACGGCATCTTCCAGACCCTCATGTTTAGCCCCGCCTTCCCAAGGGGGGGTGCAGCTCACAGACAGATCTCAAGACACACACACACACCCCAGAAGCTACATGAAGAATAATAAACAACATCACTGATTGGGACTATGCCAACAGAAAACCACAGTGAGGTATCATCCCCCTCCAGTACGAGTGGCTACATTAAAAAACAAGTGCCAGCAAGGCAAGGATTCAGAGAAAAGGAAAGCCTTCTACAGTACCAGTGAGAATATAAGATTACTGTAGGTATTATGGAAAATAGTATAGCGGTTCCTAAAAACTTAAAAATAGCTCTACAATACGATCCAGCCATTCCAGTACTGGGTACATATCACAGAAAATGAAATCACTATGTCAGAGGCATCCATCCATTCATGTTTACTGCAGCAAGAGATAGAAACAAGTTAAAAGTCTATTTAAAGATGAATGGAAAATGTAGGATATAATGCAGCAGAACACTATTCAGCCATCAAAAAGGACGAAATCCTGTCATTTACACTATAACATGGATAGAACTGATGAAGATCATTGCATGAAGTGAAATGAGCCAAGCACAAAAAGAATACTGCATCATGTCACTCGTGTTAATCTCACAGACAGGTGAAGTAGAATCGTAATCACCAGAAGCTGGGAAGCAAGAATAGTGGGAGGCTGATCAGTGGGTACCCAGTAGACAGCAGGAAGTAGCTATGGCATGCTACTGCCCAGTACGTGACTACAGATAACATACTGTCTACTTCAAAAAGTTAAGAGAAGCTGGCCAGCTGGCTCAGTGGACTAAAGCGCCTGCTTAGGTAGACGCAGGGACTGGGTTTGATTCCTGGTGTGCCATGCCGGCCCTGCCCCTGGGGCATGCTGAGACAGGGACTGAGACTGGTAGCATGTGCCTATAATCCCAGCGCTTGGGAGGCTGAAAACAGGAGGATCACTAGGAGTCCGATTTGTGTAGGGAGACCCTGTAGACACTGCACTAATACATTAAAAAAAAAATTCAAAGAAAAATATTTTGAATGTTTTTATTGTACAGAAATGATAAATGTGAGTAGGTATGTTTATAATGATCTAAATATTAGACAACATACAGTACATGCATTAAGGCATCACACTTTATGTACCCTATAGATCAGGATACTGTTTTGTTTTCTGTATTGTAGGACAGGGTCTACAGGGTCTCACTGCGTAGATCGGACTCGTAGTGATCCTCCTATTTACAGCCTCTCAAGTGCTGGGATTATAGGCACACGCCACCATGCCCAGTCTCAATCCCTATCTCAGGGCACCCCAGGGGGCGAGGCTGGCATGGCAGGCCCCAGAATCAAACTCCTGGCCCCAGTGTCTGCCTAAGCAGGCACTTTAATCTGCTGAGCTATTTGGCTGGCCCTTTACTCTTTTGCTTTTATAAGCTAAAATTTAAAATACTAAAATACCATCCAAATTTTAAAATTCTTTCAACCCTATCAAAAAGCCAACTCATGTGAAAGAATCACTAGCAGAATTCAACCTCAGAATTCTTGCTTTTCAGATACACAAGCTATGTTTTCATCATGCAGTGTGGGTTGAAGTCAGATCCTGATCAATATGGCAGAAGCAGACTGACCTTGAATCTGAACATAATTACAAGCCCTCAGTGTGGCTTGGCCATCAAGCAGGAAGGTCACACTTCCTAAAGTGACCCAAGCTAAACTATCTTGACATTTTCTCTTTAAGAGTGGCCTTCAACAGGGTGACATGATGTGTGCCTCAAAGATAAAGTTCAAACCCAGCCTGGGCAATTTAGCAAGACCTTGTCTCAAAATCTGAAATAAAGGGGAGGTATAACTCAGTGCAAAGGCCTAGACTTTAATACATAGTACTGTACAACAATAAATAAGTGAACAATATAAACAGAAGAGGTCTCTTAGATTTGAAAGGCAAACATAAGAGGATTTTCCATTAAAATTGTAGAATATTTCTAACAGAGCTCAGGAATTATAAGCTGCTTTCCTGTTGTGGGTAAACAACCAAAAATAAGTCTTCCAGATGGCAAAGAAATTTGTAAATTTAGGGGCCAGGGAGATGGCTCAGTGGAATAAGCACTTCCCTGGCAAGTGCAAGGGCCTGAGTTCAATCCCTGGTTCTGCCAAAAAAAAAAAGAAATTTGTAAATTTAAATAACAAGTGAAAAAAGACATCCTCTATTCCTTGCTCTGCGCAATGCTGCCAACTGAGCCATGCGCAGGTGTGAACCCAGACTTAGGAACACGATCAGACAACGAGTGCTTTTTCACATTTGCTTAGAAGCATGTACCAACCACACTCCTGAGAAACCTACTAAAATCTGTAAAATGTAACAAATACTTTTTTTTTTTTTTGAGACAGAGTCTCACTATGCAGTTCAGGCTGGCCTTAAACTCACTTTATAGCTCAGGCTGGTCTCGAAATCACAACAATCCTCCTGCCTCAGCCTCCCGAGTGCTGGGATTACTTCACAGAGAATGTTTGCGTGCCATGTGAACCACCAGGTCCGATGAAGAAGCCGCTCTCCTCCAGCCCCTTCTCAGGAGGTAGCAGGGATGCGCACAAATGTCAAAGGGGGAGGGGCAGACACAGAACACAGCAAGAGGAATTCTGCGTGTGTGCATACACCAGGGAGGAGCAACGGGAAATCCAGAAGCCCTAGTCCACGTCCTCATCCTATCCACCACCCCAATTCTGGGAATGGCAGGGCCAATCAGTTTAACTATCAGCAGGGGGAATACTGGACAACCTTCCTCCTCCATATAAACCCCCAAAAGTTAGCATTAAGTAGATTCTAGAATCTGAAACTACACCACACAGCCAATTAATCTGACCTGCATTTGCTGCTTATCCACGTATGGCAAAACATCAAGAGCTCTCAGAGAAATGGGACTATAAGTATCTAAATACTGTGGCCAACTATCAGCGACCTAATTGTCAAACAGTCTCAGCAGGATGCAGAGAGCACACCTGCAATGCCAGTACCCGGCGGCCAGCCTGGGCACATCTGTGAAATCTTGTCTCAAAATTAAAGAAACCTCAAGTGATGGAACACTTGGCTTGCACATCTGAGGCCCTTGGCTAAATCCCCACTTCTAGCAAAAAGAGAGAAGGAAACTCCCACAGTCTTGGTATTCCTGGGCAAGTACCGAACTAACTTGTACCATTAGCAGAGATACCACAATGCAAAGTAATATTCCTTTTAATTCTACATTTATTATCTTTTTGTGAAGTTTTTCTAAAATATCTCAATTATGAAAAAACATGCTCCTTTAAAAGGTTAGTGAAGTAATAAAAATTATATGGATTAGTAATGAGCTATTCCTTGAGGTCAGTCACTCAAGACAACTTTTGTCTCAGTACACTTAGCCTATCAATCTTCATGACTTCTAGAGAAGCAGCTGCTATCGATCCGTTGCATACCAGAATGCTTCCTATGAGCTTCAAGTCCTATTTATGTCTCAATCAAGAGTTGAAGTTGGAGAGACAGCTGAAGGCTTCCAGTATGAATAAGGAAACAGAAATGCTAATCATTACCCTGATTTAACCAGAATGCGCCTCACATATCTGTGGAAATCACACTGTACTGCATAAATGCAATTATCACACACTATTAAAAAAATGGTTGAGGGTATTATTAGAACTTAATACATAACCCAGAGGTACATAACCTAGGGAGAATAAAGGTCAGAATTTGTGTTTTGTTTTGATTTTTTATTTTTTTGTTTTTTAAGATAGTCTCAATATGCAGTTCAAGCTGGCCTGCCAGCTTGAACTGCATATTGAGACTATCTTTAAATATTTATTTTTTTATTTATTCATTTATTTTGGCTGAACCAGGGATTGAAGTCAGACCCTTGCTCTTGTGAGGGGAGCATTATTCTACTGATCCATCTCCCTGGCCCCGAGACTATCTTAAAACACATCTCAAGCCTGGTCTGGCCTTGAGCTTGCACTAATCCTCCCGCCTCTGCCTCCTGAGTCCTGGAGTTGTGTGTACCACACCAGCTAAAGGTCACAAATTTTAATGAAATATCTGTAAGAACTGTGCACACCTCTGTGTCCATGTAATTCTAAGTGACAATAATCAACAGTTATTTTTTGTTACTATTATGTGGGATTTTTATGGAGAAAAATATGTCTACTTATGAAATCTGCTTTTTATAGCTACATTAGCTCAATTTTGAGTCCTAATTACAATTAAATCTCTTGTTTAACAAATGGATAAGAAACCAAGGGGAAGAAGTACTAACACCTAAGGAGAATGAGGAAGATCTCAGTCCCCATTACAACAGAGATTCAATGGGAAAATAAATAGTAAGACGAGAAACAATACACTTGATTGAAAATTACCCCTCTTATAAGTCATAGGTCAATCATGATGATTAATCACTCAGTTACTGCTGTTCCTTTTATATCAACAAACATTTCTAATTCATTAACATTAAAATTCATGAAGGGAAAAAAATTACAAAATCAAAGTCATTTGTTTTTCATGCAGCAAACTCAAGATCATCAGGGTAGTCTTCAATTAAAGATGATTTTGTAAGTTTCTAAAAATGGATAGGAGAAATTAAGTTTTGGGTCTACCTGAGTTGGTGACAGCCATTTGCCACTAAGTGTGAATGAAGGTGGGGAGGAGGATGGATAATCTGGTGGCAGCTCAAAGTTCAGCACAAGTGGAGGCAGAAAGCAAATGGTGTATTCAAAGCCACTATTCTGGAGACACTCATTTGAATTGCCTGAACCAAAAACAAAGATGAGAAAGGAGCAGTTGGTCAACACTTGAGTGTCCATTACTGATGAGCAAAGCTCTCAAAAAAAAAGACTTACTGCTTTAGTTGAGGGGATAGAACCCTCCCCCAAAGCACCTTCTAATTCCTAATTTTAACTGCATAGCCACCACCTTAAGAAAAAAAAAAATCTAATCTTGGAAAAATCTACATGGCACCATGAAATGTATGAAGACACACATGTATTCTAGTATAACCTTCTCAGTACAACTCCTGACACTAATGATTAATACAAAAATGTTTCTTTTATTGTTGGTTTGCAGTAGGTGATTGACAGCCTAGAAAAAAGAACATTCATCTCTATCAAACAACCAACCCTAACTTCCTCTGACCAGCATGACCCAACTACCCATGACTCATAGCGAGGGTCATTTCTGCCAGCATAACCTCAGGTTTGAGGACAAGACACAGGGCGCACTATCACGTTCAGCTTCACTTTAAATGATTGTGTTCTTTACTCAATGACTAGAGTAGAAAGTCGTGAAAAAGGATCAGTCTTCCATGAATGTACCAAAAGCAGTTTTATTTCTACCGAAGCAAAGGTCAGAGTAACAATATGTGCTACTTGTTTATGGCAGTTAAAATGGTTCTAGAAATAAAATACATTAACCACCACCATGGTATGCTCCCAGTGTATTCACAGATGTATTACACTTTCTCGTTGATTATCCTCTTAACTATGGATGGCTCCTGGCTGATAAACTCCAATTAGCAGACAGGAGGCACAAAATATGCAAGAAATCCAAATGTGGTGGTGCATAATCCCAGCACTCAGGAGGCTGAGGCAGGAGGACGGCCACAAGTTCGAGGCCAGACTGGGCTATGTAGGGAGTTTAAGGCCAGCCTGAACTATACAATGAGACCCTGTCTCAAAAAAAGGGGGAAGTACCTCAATCAGTTGCTAAAAAGGTAGAGGTAAACTACACAGTATTTAACTCTCATTCTATTAAAAAAATGAATAAAGTCTGCAATAACACCATCTATCACTAATGTCTATAAACACAAAATGGCACACAGTTTAGGGTACACTAAAAAGTTGAAAATATTCATTAAGGAAAAATCTAGGCAGGGGCATATTATCAACTGACCTCTCACAAATATCTTGAAATTTTGTGGCAAATCCAAATAGATCCTGGTTTCTCCACCTTGGACAGATTCTGCTTTTCTAAATTCATCGCCATCATAAATACTCGCCAGGGCCAGCAGTTCATCCTCCTGAGCTTCTCGGTCTTCTGACGACATTTACTTTTCTGAGGAATTAAAAACAATCATTTGAATCAGTTAAGAGTAGAAAAATGCAATGTTGGGGCAAGTTCAATGGTACATAAAATGAACGTTCCGCACAGACAACTGCAAGGGATTAATGGTCGCAAGTTTCTGCTACACTGAAACTAACAGCCAGGCCTACCATGCTGTTAACTTTGTAGTAAAGATGGTCTTTTTTTTTTTTTGGTGGCATCAGGGATAGAACTCAGGACCTTGTACTTGCCAGGCAAACACTTATTCCACTGAGCTATCTCCCCAGCAAAGATGGTCTTTCTCAAACATAGGTAGCTTGGTGCTTTTATTTCCTGATTTTATTATTATTATTATCTTTTTTTTTTTTCAATGTCTTTTTGAGACAGGGTCTCACTATGCAGTTCAGGCTGGCCTTAAGCTCACTTTGTAGCTCAAGCTGGTCTTGAACTCACAACAATCCTCCTGCCTCAGCCTCCCAAGTGCTGGGATTACAGGCATGCACCACCATGCCCCGCCTTTTTGTGTCTTTTTGAGACAGGGTCTCACTATGCCATTCAGGCTGGCCTTAAGCTCACTTTGTAGCTCAGGCTGGTCTCGAACTCACAGCAATCCTCCTGCCTCAGCCTCCCGAGTGTTATATTTCCTGATTTTATTAATTACGTATTATTAACAATTTAGGGAAAAAGGCAATTTAAAACAAAAAAACCTTAAAGAGGACAAATCACAAACTATTTCAGGGCCAGCAAGACAGCTCAGGGGACTAAAGCGCCTGCTTAGGCAGAGCACAGTGCATCCTGGGGGGATGCTGAGACTGCAACTGAGACTGGGCATGGTGGTGAGCACGCCTGTAATCCCAGCACTGGGAAGGTGAAAACAGGAAAATCACTACAAGTCTGATCTGTGTAATGAGACCCTGTGCTAAATACAGAAGAAAAAAAAAAAAAAGAAAGCAGGTAATTAAGCAATCAACAAAGTAGTATTGGGCCAGGGAGATGGCTCAGTAGAATAAGTGCTTCCTGGCAAGTGGAAGGGCCTGAGTTCCTCAAAAAAAAAAAGTAGTATTAGCATTTTGAAAGAACATCAGATTTTGTCAAATAAACAAAACCATTAATTTTAAGTTACCATTATTTTAGGTAATATTATCAAAATATAATTAAAGCATAAATCAATGCCTTTTCAGTTGTGATGATTGAAAGACAGGAAATATGCAATGAAAATCCATAGAAATCAATATTAAAAATTACTACTTTTAATTAAAATGTTGGGCATAATTGTAGTTGCTCCCCTCAACGAGAAACTCTTTAAAAATTAGGCCATAACAGTTTTCTCATTATAAAACTTAACGTAAAAGTTAAACAAATCCAGTTCAAATGATTCCATGTTCTAAAAACTATCTTCCCCCAGCAATGTCAACAGCTCTGCTTAGGCTGCATCCCTGAGGCACAGGGACACGTTTTGAGGTCAGTTAGTACCTGTTAATAGCAACCAGAAGGCGAGGGGTGTCAGCACTGCAGTCCGTACTTCAGTTCTCTCTGTAATTTGTGGGAAGCCTATTCATTCTCCAGCCAGTGGAGCTGAGACTGCCGAAGATGGGTAGGACACCAAGATGCGGGGCTCATGTTAGATATAGGACCCAAATCCTGCTGCCACCTGCAAAAGAGCAGTATGAAGGATGGTGTTAGAAATATGAAATTTAAATTCCAAGTTTCTATCATTGCCATGTAAGTCAAACCCATTCTAACATAGAGTCAGTCCTTATCTACAGCTGCATATGGGCATTACTCTTACAACAGAATGTGTTGTGTGGTTATAGGGGAACACAGCATGTTCCCTGCAAGACAGGGACCTTATCTGACTGCCCTCAGGCTGGGGAGGACACTACACCCACAACACACACATTCAATTTGGTGGTGTTTATTTTTTCTTTTCCTTTTAGATTGATTCATCACCCATGTGTCTCCAGTTTTCTCTATCATGCCCATGAATTAACCTTTGCAGATACACTCAAGGTTAGATTAACTTTGATAGGAAATTTCTCTTTCTCTTCCTTCCCTTTCTCTCATAGTGCTAGGGATTGAACCTAGGGCCTCATACACACTAGACAAGCTACATCCCAGAAACAAACCAAGGACATACATACTTTTTTTTTTTTTTAATTTCATTGGTACAGGGTCTCACTACACAGCTTAGACTCAGAGGGATCCTCCTGTTTTCAGCCTCCACAGCGCTAGGATTACAGGCGTGTGCCAGATCTGTGGCCAGCATATTGGGGATCGGAACTACAGTTCCTAAACTTGCCTCAATTTGCATAGTAAACAGGCACTTTAGTCCACTGAGCTATCTAACCAGCCCACACATATACTTAAGTTAAAAAAAATAAAAAAAAAAACACAGTTAGGTTTTATTCTAAATTTTTTGTTTGTTTTTATGTTCCTGAAACCCCTTCCAGTGTGTTCTTTATTCATTTTCAGAGTACCAACTTAAACTTAGATGGGTTGAATTAAACCAATCCACCTCTGGCCTGTATACTCAACATGCTATATAAAGTATAACGTTCAATTTATTATTTCTTTCTCAAGAGTTTTCTCAGTCCATTAAGACCCAGCTCCCCTTACATGGGCTTTGGTGGAGGTCATGTGGCAGCACCAACAGGTCTAAATCAGGGTGGAGGAGTTCGGTCCTTGGGGGCTTCACGAGATCGATTTCTGACCACTTTGCTGTGAATAGCACAACTCACACAGTAATGCAGTTTCACATACAGCTTGGGAAGCACATGACCATCAAAGCACATAACCCTTGAAGACACTCGCTTCGGAAATGTCCCTGAAGGCAGTGGCCTCCACTATGTTCCAAATAAACTTCTTAATGGCCTTATCCTTGGGTATGCACCGGGTGCAGTTCATGCAGTGAATAGGCTGCACATGACCGCGGCCCTTTTTGGCATGACCACTGTTCCTTCTTTTCTTTGTCATCTTGGAAAGAAGGACCCGAAAGAGCTATTCTAAATGTTCTTGAACTAGATTTTTGTTGTTTCACTTCTTTGAGACAGCATCTCACCACGTAGTTCAAGCTGGCCTTGAACTCACTAATGTAACCCAGGCTGGCCTAGAATTTGTGATTCTCCGGCCTCCAGCTCCCAATGCTGGGATTACAGGCATGCACTGCCACCACATCCAGCTACATACAGACTTCCAAACTGGGGCTCATAAGGGAGGGGATGTGTGATTCACATACAGGCTATTTAAAGCCCCACAAATATCTTAAAATGAAAATATTATATGAAACCATAACATTTAAACTATATTTTCAAATATACAACTCTGTGATATTTAAATCAATCTCCATTCACTGAGCACCTCCTGGTACTATATTAGGTCTTTTCACATGCATTACCTTACCTAGGTCCTCAACAATTCTACCAGATGGTAGCATATGGTGATAACAGGATTACACTTTTTGCATCTCTTAAAAACACACAAAGTGTAAGAGATGATTTTGTAGAATTTATGGTTTTAAATCAGCCGCCTCTACCCTGTTTCACATTTAGGGTCTGTTGAACTTTTTAAAACCCCAATTCCCAGGCCACACCCCCGGGCAATTAGGTCTGCCCTGCAGTTTTCAGGGCTCACAGGTGGAGCCAGGGCTGACAGCCTGTATTCAAGCTGCTTCTCTTTAGCAGTTCTGACGATGGCTGCCCATGGAGGGACCTAGTGCTTATTTCTGTAGGCCAAGGTCCATTTCTTTCTGATTCAACCCACTCCGTCTCTGGAGCCCACCACCAATGAATGCTCTTGGTACTCAGCACTTTCTTTTTTTTCTATTTAGTACAGTGTCTACAGGATCTCATTACGTAGATAAGACTCGCAGCGATCTTCCAGTTTTCGGCCTCCTAAATGCTGGGATTAGAAACGCATGCCACCACGCCTAGTCTCAATCGGACACTCAGCACACGGGGGGGGGGACGGGGGGGGGCAATGGCTTGGTACTCAGCACTTTCCAATTAGGCATGTCTTTAAAATCCAGCTACAATCTTCCTTCCATACATTGCGTTACAGCAGTTTATGAACATACACGTCCTTTCCTACTAACCTGCATTAATCGTTCAAACAAGGACCAAGTGTCCACTGTGTGTCATTCTTAGGTAACAGTGATAATGTACGAGACACCGGAAAAACTGTAACGAATTGTGGTGAAATTCCAGCGCGCTAGAATGGGGGACCCGGAGCAGAGGGTTGTGGGAGCAACTAGAAAGAGAATGCTGTGCCACACAAGAACAGTGACAATAGTAACACAATTTTTTTTTTTCTTCTCTTTTTGAGACAGGGTCTCACTATGCAGTTCAGGCTGGCCTTAAGCTCACTTTGTAGCTCAGGCTGGTCTCGAACTCACAACAATCCTCCTGCCTCAGCCTCCCGAGTGCTGGGATTACAGGCCTGCGCCACCACACCCAGCTCTAAAAGTAACACAATTGCTGAGCTTTTAACTGTTGTGTCTGGCTTGGTGTTAAGCACATTTCACTGCTGCTACATTCCTGCAACCTCATGAAACAGGTTGTATCCATTTCACAAAGGAGAAAAGAGTTTAGGTCCCCTTTCTGACTCAAGGTCATAGTTAAAATGTAACCAAATCTGGATTTGCAACAGCCGGACCCTAACACTGAGCCGAGCATGAACTCTGGCATCGTCAGGCAGCGATGCTGTCGAACGTTAGTTTGTAGCGAAGCAGAACGCGCCTCCGCAGGAGGGAGCCGCCGCCGCCCCGGGCCTGCAGACTCCTCTTCGCCCTTCCAGGCCTCACCGCGCGGACTCCCGGCCTACGCTCCGCCCGGCCGGGCCGGGCTCGCCGCGGAGCAGCGCCGCTAGAGTCACCGCGCGCCGGCCAGCCTGGGGACGGAGGCGGCCCGGCGCGGCGCCCCCCGCAGCAGGGCCTGGCCCGCCCGCTCCTCCAGCCGCCGGGGCCGCCCCGCCGCCGCCGCCCCGGGCCCAGGGCCAGCGCGCCCGGCCGCCGCCCTCGGCGCCCGCGCCCGCGCCCGCGCCGCGAGCCCCGCGTACCTCCTCCGGGACGAGAGCTCCGCGCTGCCCGGCGCCGCCCAGCCTGGAGACGCGGGCCGCCGCGCGCCGCCCCTTCCGTCCTCCGAGCGGCCCGGCGGCCGGCAGGCGGGAGCGTCCGCGCAGCCGCCTTGAGCCCGCCCCCAGGCGCCCCCCGCAGGCCGTGCGCGGCGCTGCAGGCGCGACCGCGGTGCGCTCCCGGGCGTCTGGACCCCGAGCGCGGGAGCCCGGTGCAGGTCCACGCCGCCCTGCTGGGGGTGACGCGGGCACCGGCTCTGCACAGGCCCCGCACAGGCCCCGGGAATGAGACTCTGACCCGTACGAGAGGCCAGCGTGAATCAAAGGTCAAGCCCGGGAAACAGGCTCCCAGCCTGCCACACCCCTTCCCCCGGCGACGCCTCCGGACTCGGCCGCCGCACTGCGCGGTGCTCGGAGTGCTTTGCCGAGCGCCTTCCACACGTTTTCTCTGCCTTCACCAAAACTTTCATGTAGGTACCCTTGGTATTCTCAGTGTACAAGGGATAGGGGGCTGGGGCGATGGCTCAGTAGAATAAGCGCTTCCCTGGCAAGCGTAAGGGCCTGAGTTCAATTCCCAGTTCCACCAAAAAAAAAAAAAAAAAAAAATCAGTGTACAAGGGACGAAAACTGAGACTTAGGTTCAAGAAGGACCAGAGTTCACGTGATTATTGAGATGGTGAGTTTTATACAATTAAATGTCCCCGAGTTCACACCACGATACAAAAAGTAACTAAAAGCGAATCAGAAGGGGCCGGGGAGATGGCTCAGTAGAATAAGCCCTTGCCTGCAAGGGCCTGAGTTCAATCCTTGCTTCCTCCAAAAAAATAAGAAATAAAAGTGAATCAGAGATCCAAATGTGGGAGCAAAACCCGTAAAATCCTGAGAAGAAAATGTAGGAATATCTTCTTGAACGTGGATTCTGTGGCAGTTTCTAAACTATGGCACTAAAAGTACGAGTTATAGAAGAATACATTTTAAAAATTGTACCTCAGAGGACACTATCAGGAAAGTGAAGGGCAACCCACTCAGGACCCCTCCTGTCTCTCAGGAGATATTCTTATTCCCTTTTGCACCATCCTGAGCCCCATTGCTTTTCTCCAATAAATTTTCTGACTCTTAAAAGTGAAAGCTGGTGTGGTCCCAGGCCTGCCATGCAGGCCCCACCCCCAGGCCCCACCAGGAGACAGCAATTGAGACGTGGTGGCCTGCGCCGTAATCCCAGCTCTTGGAAGGCTGTAAACAGCCTTGATCACTACGAGTCCAATCCAGTAGCAAGATCCTGAACACCCTGTAGACCCTTCCCTAAAAAAATACCAAAAAAAAAAAAAAGTGAAGACTGTGCTGGGGAGACAGGCTGGAGATCTAAGTGCCTGCCTGGCAAGTGCAGGGACCCAGGTGCAATCTTCGTTACCGCATGCTGTGCAGACCCCGTGCGGAGCCAGCCACTAAAACCCAGTGTGGTGGCGCACGCCTGTGATCCCAGCACTGAGGAGGCTGAGACAGGTAGATCACCATGAGTCTAAGCTGCATAGTGAGACCCTGTACCAAATAAATAATTAAACACATAAATGATTTTTTAAAGTGAAGACAACTGTAGATTAGACAGTATTCACAAATTGTATGCCTAATAAAGACCTGTTATCCAAAAAGATACATAGAACACTTGCAACTCAATGAAAAACCAGGCAAAGGATCTGATGAGATAGTTCTTCAAAAAAGATACGTAAATGATTATAAGCAAAAGAGTAAAATGCAAGCGAAAACCACCATGAAAATCCACTTCCCACTTACTAGAATGGTAGAAGAAGAGGAGGGGGAGGAGGAAGAGGAGGAGGAAGAGGAGAATTGCTAGGTATGGTTGTGCAGACCTATAATGCAGCATTGTGGGAGGCTGAGGTAAGAGGATCTAAAGTTCAAGCCCAACCTAGGCAGATCTGAAACTACTTAATGAGACCCTATCTGAAACTAAAACATTTAAAAGGGTAATAGGTTGGGGTGTAACTCAGTGCAGAGGCCTTGAGTTTAATCCCTATTGTGTGTGTGTGTATGTGTGTGTGTGTGTGTGTGTGTGAATAGGATTGTAAAGAAACTGGAAACTCACATACTGCTAATTGCAGCAAGTTTCCGTAGTGTAGTGGTTATCACGTTCGCCTCACATACTGCTAATTGCACTGTAAATGGTACAGCCATTTTGAAAAAGTTTGATGAGTCCCCAAAATTTAAATAGTTGTATTAAGAACCAACAGTTCTATTCTACAATATGTCTGAGTGAATTGCAAATATGTTTGCACAAAAATTTGTACATGAATACTCATATCAATATTCACAAGAACTAAAAAGTGGAAACAACTCAACCTTTTATCAGGGAATGAGTGGCTAAACTGAATGTGGCATATCCATATAAAGGAATATTATACAGCAATGAAAACGAATTAATTAATTAAGCTCCTATATGGCTGAACCTTGAAAACAAGTCAAGTGAAATATGTCAGACACAGGAGGCCATGTATTATTTTCCATTTATATTAAATGTCCAGAAAATACAAATCTATGGCTACAGTAGATTGGTGGTTGCCAGGGACTGAAGCAGGAGGGAACAGGAAGTGACTGGTTTTTGTTTGTTTTTTTATGAGCAGAATAGATTTATTGAGAGAAAGAAAGCTCCTGTCCAAGAGAGAAACAGGAGGGGGACCCGACTGGGTAGTTCCCCTAGGAAGTGACTGTTGATCGCAGGGGAGGACAAAAGTATCATGGAATTAGGGAATGATAGTTGTGCAACTTTATGAATCTTCTAGACACCCCTAGATTGTGCATTTTAAGGGTTAATTTTATTATATATCAGTTGTATCTCAATTTAATTTGCTTACGTATGAAGCTGTTTCAGCATTTAAGTGGAAAATAATATTGGTTTCTGCTCCTGGGAACCATCAAATAATGTGCCTGTAGTGAACTAATAAGTGCCTATGTCTTCCTTATCCTATAATTCTTCCCTGAAAAGTAACCTGCAGAGCTCAGACTCTGCCCAAGCAAGCAGGATTCTAGACCTACCTCCCAATCCAACACTTGTTGCTAATTTTCTATATAAAGTCTGTGTGTGTGTGTGTGTGTGTGTGTGTGTGTGTGTGTGTGTGTGTATGAGAGAAAGAGAGACAGAGACAGAGAGAGACAGAGAGACAGAGCGAGAGAGAGGAGGGAGAGACTAGGGATTGAATCCAGGGCCTCATGCATGCTGAGCAAGTGCCCTTCCACTGATTTATACCCCTAGCCTTTTTTTATTTTTTACTTTGTAACAGGATCTCACAGGGCTGCCCAGGCTCCTCCCTCAGCCTCCCGAGTAACTGGGATTACTGACACGCACCACTGTGCCCAGCTGTATATATTATAAATCTTAACTGTCACGAACAGAAAACTATCCCAAAATAGATCCCAAAGCCAGCAAAATACCCCTTCAAAATGCAAAGAAAGAAAGGAAGAAGGACCTCCAAAGCCATTCATCAATGTCATTGTTCATGGTTAGCCAAAAGAATAAAACAAAGAGAAAAAGGGCTGGGGAGATGGCTCAGTGGAATAAGCGCTTCCCTGGCAAGTGTAAGGGCCTGAGTTCAATCCCCAGTTCCGCCAAAAAAAAAAGAGAAAAACCCATGGTAGCCTACCTTAGGGCACTCAAGAGGTAAGGCCAGAGGTGTCCCAGAAGTCTGTCTCAGAAAGTAAGGAAGCCCAGGAAGCAACTTGGGAAATTCTCATAAAGGTGTAGCAAGAGATGAATTGTGACATCATGTCATGACTTCTTGTCAGAGGTCACAGGGTAGAGAGAAGAGATTTGCAAAGCCGTGAAATAATTTGGTGAATGTGAATGTTAAAAGTGAACTTAAGTTTTAGGGTCTATTTTTGAAGAAAGGACTAGACAAAGAAGGTCTTTGAATTTTTTCATTCTCCTTTAAAAAAAAAAAAAATTAAGATAGGGTTTCACTATGCTGTTCAGGTTTGCCTTGAACTCTAGCCCAGGCTGGCTTTGAAGTCATGGCAATCCTCCTGCCTCAGCCTACTGGGATTACAGTCGTGCATCACCATGCCTGGCCTTGTTATGTTTATTTGAGACAGTATCTTGCCATGTAGTTTGGGATGGTCTTGGACTCATTGCGTAGCCCAGGCTGGCCCCTAACATGAAGCAATCCTCTTGCCTCAGCCCCTGTGTTCTGGGATTGCACGCATGTGCTACCACACCCGGCTGAGATTTCTCTTTAGACTCCGAGAAAATAACAGACTTGTGTGTCTTTGGTTCCTTACATGTGGTTAGTCACTTATATTGAGCTTTTTTCCTTTTACTCAACTCACCACTATTTAAGAATTTATATGAACTGTAAAGAATTCATTGAAGACCCAGGGATGTAGTTTAGTGGCATGTCACTGGCCCGGCAAGCTTGGGGTACTGAGTTTGATTCCTGGTACAAAAAATAAATAAATAGCCAGGGAGATGGCTCAGAAGAATAAGTGCTTGTCTAGCAAGCACAAGGACCTGAGTTCAATCCCCGTTCCACAAAAAATAAATAAATAAATAACCATTTGTTGAGCTGGGGACATAGCTCAGTAGAGTAAGTGTTTGCCTGGCAAGCACAAGGGCCTGAGTTCAATCCCTGGTTCTGGAAAAAAAAAAAAAAAAATCATTGAGTTACATGAATTTTATCATTTACAGTGCTCAGAACCTCAAGACTTAGGAAACTTTGTCTCCCTGTTTTACAGAGGAAGAAACTGAGGCACTAAGGATGAAGTAACTGTGTCCCTTAGTGGGGGGGGGCAGGGTTAGGGTTAATTCCTTGTCACTATAATTCTCTCCAGAAGCCTGTAAGAGAATTTGAGCTTGCTAGAACAAAGACAGTAATTCAAATAATTCTGACCTGAAAATTAAGTGGGAAGGCCTAGGGAAGTTAATATTAGAGTCCATGCCATAATAATAGGTAAGAGTGGAGACAGAGGCATAGAAGAGGGGGCAGACAGACAGGGGGAGAGATGGGAGGACAGAAAGAGGAGCGCGCATGCACGTGCACACACACACACATACACACACACACACACACACACACGGGCTCAACTCCCTACCCTGTACTCAGATGATGGAGCCAAGGGCCGGGGAGAATAGAGTATGTATCTAGAGCAGAGGTCCCCACCCAGGCCATCAAGTAGAGGTAGGAGCCCGCCACAGAGTCAAGCTTGTTACCTCGGAGGCTGGGCGGCAGCCTCCCGTCAGTGCTTCTAACTGCCACAGGTCTGGTTAGTGAGTGTCCAGAAACTGCGGAGCTCTGGAGCTCCCTCAGTGGCTCCTGCTCGTGAGCACGCCTGAACTGAGCCCTTGACGCAGAGGGGTGAGTTGGGGGACAAAGGCTCTGCCCAGCCCATGGGTGACACCCGATGCTCAGTGTGGGCCCCAGCCAGTACAGAAATATCTCTGAATTCTCACCTTTGTCTTGTCGTTGGATAGGGGTGATTGGAAAATATAGTGCATGTTTAAATTTGAAAAACATTTTTTTTTTTTTTTTTGTCTTTTTGACACAGGGTCTCACTGTGCAGTTCAGGCTGGCCTTAAGCTCACTTTGTAGCTCAGGCTGGTCTCGAACTCACAACAATCCTCCTGCCTCAGCCTCCCTAGTGCTGGGATTACAGGCATGCGCCAACACGCCCGGCTTAAAAAATATTGTAATAAAAGACACATTGCTGCTTGCAGGCCTCATAACACTCCCTTTGCTTTGATCATTCTTAAGCAGCTGTTTTCTGAAGCAGTCTGGAAATCCTCCTTCATGGGGTCTTTATGAGAGATGATCAGTGATATAGTAAATGTCGCCGCCACATGCCCCCTGACAAAAAGGCAGGCTTGTAGAAGCCACTGTCATCTGCCCTGTCATCAGACCTGGCACCGCACGGCTTCTGACTCTTCCCTAAAGTCCAAAGGACAGCAATAGGTAGACGTTCTGAACTGACTTAGGGCATCCCGACCGCTGGAACAGCAAGACTGCAGATTCTCATGAGAAAGGACTTCCAGACGGCTTCAGAAAGTGGCAAGGACAACGGGATGTGTGTGTTGAAAATAAGGGGCCATACTGCTTTGAGGGGTGTTGACAACAATGTGCTTTTTACTGTCATAGAAAATTTTAACGTAAATATAAACCATAGTTTCTATCAGACCTTGTACATGTGCTCATCATATCAATCTTAAAAGTCTGTTATCATGTGAAAATCTCAAAACTCAGGTTGGCTGTTGTTCTTTGAAATGGAGGCTTCAGACCGGGTGTGGTGGTACGCTCCTGTAATCCCAGCATTTGGGAGGCCAAAAACAGGAGGATCACTACGAGTCTGCTCTGTGTGGCGAGACCGTGAAGATCCTGTATTAAATAAATAAATAAATAATAATAATAATAAATGAACTGGAGGCTTCATCCTTATAAAAAGAAAGAACGTTCTGGGAGCTGTTCCACTGGAGGCGCAATGATAGATAACATTCAGATTGTGCCTGTGCTCTGGACCCTGCTCTAAACACCACGGATTATGAAGCCAAGCCACACGGCATAGCTCTGTCGTCCTTGCCTTGCATGGTAAAGCTAAAGGCACTGAAGGCAAGCCAAGGGCTGGACGTGGTCCTGGGGGTGGTGAGGTCCACATGTCGTGGACACTAGCACTGTGCCTGGGCCAAGCTGACCCTAACCCTCAAGGGAGGCCATCAGTCGTGTGTGTAAGGAGAAGTAGCCACATGCCCTGTGTGCTCAGTTTCCCTGTTGGTGCAGCCCTGACCCCCAGGGTTATATACAGACAGTGGCCTACCCAGGCTTGAGGTTGCTGACAGCTTACGATATTTTCTGTGCTTCTGATGCAAGGTAAAATTTGATTTACAATAATAGGCACAGAATGATCATGTTTATACTTGCAACCTGGCACTTTATTATTATTCCCCTGAATAACAGTGAAAAGAATTTTGTAACCTCAAGGTAACATGGCTCTGTAAGAAGGAAAGAGAGGTGAGATTTAGCAGCTGCTGCCATCATAAATCAGTGTGTGGCTGTTTCTCTCTGAGCTCCAGGCTCAACTCCTAGCTGTCATAAACTTGTAAAGGGAAGTCCCATGAGAATTTATGTAAGGATGGGAAGACTCATTTTCTTTCCTGCAGGAGCCTTTCTGAAGCAAGGAGAGAATTAGGCTGATTAGATTTTATAAGAAGGAAACAAACAAACAAAAAAAAAAATAGTAGTTTAGAGGAAGGGAAAGTGGGTCAGCTTGAGCTACTTCCCCTTGCCAAAAAAAAAAAAAAAAAAAAAAAAAAACAACTGACCTTGTATATGGAGAAGAACATGCTGAAGTGAGTGACTGGATGACCGAACGATTTAATGACTGAGTGCGATCCCGGCCTCCTCTAGGGTTGTTCTTTCAGCATGAGGACAGTTCGATCCCGGACTGACCCAGAAATGCTGAGTACATAGCAAGGCCAATCAACAGCATCAGCTTCTGAATATTCATGCTCAGATGAAGCTCCTCATCAATATGTTTGACTTTTGTGTTGATTGGTACATTTTCAGATTCACTGTGTAGCCGGGCATGGTGGTGCGTGCCTGTAATCCCAGCACTTGGGAAGCTGAGACAGGAGGATTGTTGTGAGTTTGAGACCAGCCTGAGCTACAAAGTGAGTTTGAGGCCAGCTTGAACTGCACAGTGAGACCCTGTCTCCACAAAAAAAAAAAAAAAAAAAAAAAAAAAAAGACCAGATTCACTGTGTAGACTATACACTTCTGGGGGGAAAAGAAAATTCTGTTGAGGGCATACACCATTGCTGGACAAAGTTGTCAGATGAAAACACTTATACCCAAAATGTATTCATTGTTTTTCTGGAATTCAAATTTAGTTACTCTTCTCTCATTGCTGGGACAAATGTCCGACACCCACAGTGAAGGAGGGGAAGGTCTACATAGCTCACAGTTAGTGGAGGTTTCAGTCCATACTTCTGGGGACAGTCCCATGTGGGAGAGTCAGCGGGTAGGAAAACCAGAGGAGATGTCTAAGGAGCAGACAGAAGAGTGGGCAGAAAGAGAGACCACGGAAGGACTGAGTAGTGGGTGACATAGGTGGGCGGGCAGGGGCTGTGTCCATGGCGACACACATTGGGAGGCCATCCAGTTTCTTTTTTTTTTTTTTTTTTTTTTTTTTTTTTTTTTGTCTTTTTGAGACAGGGTCTCACTATGCAGTTCAGGCTGGCCTTAAACTCACTTTGTAGCTCAGGCTGGTCTTGAACTCACAACAATCCTCGTGCCTCAGCCTCCCTAGTGCTGGGATTACAGGCATGCGCCACCACGCCCGGCTCATCCAGTTTCCTTAGCAAGCTATGGCATTTGCTCTAATGCTGATCCCTCTAAAGTGCCAGTACCTCTGAGAAGTTCTAACCAGAGTTCCCAGTGAGGCTGCCACAGAGAGAGGATGCAGACCAGAACTGCTATGGTATATAAAAATTTAAATCCCTTTAAGAGAAGCAGCACACTTTCCCTTTGAGGAGACATGTATGGGTAACCTTTATCAACCCAGAACTCACACAGTCCAGTTTTATCCTTACTGGAACACAAAATAAAAATTAAAAATCTCAATCTTTTCATGCATTTTGTTGAAAATGATGACGAATGCAGTTTGCCACACCTCTTGTCCGGCCGACATCCTTCAAAGCCTCTCATTTTCCTGTACCCTTCTTCATCACATTTTCAACTTGCCACATTCCCTCTGCCTGTCTACTTTTAATTTTATTGTGTATATCTGCTTATCCTCTCTTTCCAACAAAAAGATCCAACTAACCTCACCAACCCTGTGCCCAAAAGATGTGAAAGACGATGCCTTTGAAAGGGGAAGGAGCTTGAACTGTAAATTGCACAATGCTCTTCGGCAGATGAAGAGGGGATGAATTATGAGTTCAGAAGCTCCCAAGCCTGGTATTTTGCAGAGCTTTCCAGGTTGTCGTAGTTACTCTTCTCTCATTGCTGAGACAAATGTCCGACACCCAAAGTGAAGGAGGGAAAGGTCCACATAGCTCACAGTTAGAGGAGGTTTCAGTCCATACTCAGCTGGCTCCAAGGCACAGTGGCCCATGACACAGAGCAGCTGTCCATGGTGGTGACAAAAAACCAAAAGAGCAAATGGAAGGGCAGCAGCTCTGGCAGCTAGCAAACCTCACTCCTCTCCTTGCATTGCAATGCTAATTACCCACCCCAGGGCCAGGGTATGACAACTCACACCTGCACTCCCAGCATTGGCTCAAGAATCAGTCACAAACTCCAGAAGCTGCACCATGACTGTGTGAGGCTTGGGCGG
>PVKA01007219.1:0-47834 GCA_004027165.1 Ctenomys sociabilis | reverse complement strand
CTTTCTGCGTTGGGCTGAGGAAGAGGCATCATTGCATGGAAGTGAACGTCTGTCATCTTTCCTTACGAAGTCCACAGAGTGCCATACCCGGAGTGGGTAGTCCAGCACACTTAGCCAAATCCCCTGGTCAGGATTCCTGGATGCACTGGCTCTAACTTCAGCAAGGCCTTGCTGAGAAAAGAGGCTGAGCTTGGATGGGCCTTCCACCTTCTGGACTGCAAGTAGCCTGAGGATGCAGCTCCATGGGGCTGCCTTGGGGCAGTGCTGCGGCAGCAGCTGGCAGATTCAGCCTTGGATTCTGATCCTTGAGAGTGAGCAGCCAGTCCCGCAGGACATTCATGGGGGGTAGTGATCCTACCCTTTATCCAGCTGACCCAAGACTTCCCCAAAGAACAGAGTCACATCCTACTTCTCTGACCCTACAAAACACCTCAAGTGTACAAATGCTTTTTTGGTTTTGTGTGTGTACTGCTAGGCATGGAACCCAGGACCTTATGCATGCTGCACAACTTCTGAGGTACATGCCCAGCCCAAGGCCGGCCGAGATCTCTTGAAAAGACCCTTTGACCCTCTTCCTCCCTACATCATCTCTCAGTCCTCCCCATGGCTATGGATCAGAGGTTAGCAACCTGGAAGAGTGAGCAAGGCCTTAAAGCATCAACACCAATTCTCCCCTCTTTTAAAACATACTTAGGACTTGAGGGAGGTTCTCCTCCATTGTTTCAACCCTCTGCTTCTTTAAACCTGCTTATAAAACTCAGACATGAAGACTTTCCAGAGAAACTCCAGTGACAGCTCCGTTTACCCCTTGACTTGTGGCTGCTAAAGGTCAACAGAGCTTTGTGGCCAAAAGAGAGAGAAAGTGACTAAAGGGAGACCTTGTTCCCAGAGGTGACTACCTGGTAAGAGTCCATTGCCTCTGCTTTCTAGCTCTGAAGTCCTAAAATTAGGTCTTAACTTCTTAACTTAAATAAAACACACAGCAATAAAAACAACTATAAGTTCAAATTCACACTTTCTTCTGAACTTAGAGCACAACACACATGCCTGCATGTAACACCCGTATGTATTGTATGTGACACAGGTAACATATATGGTTATCTATAATTATCCTTTGTACACCTAACAGGTACAACATCTCTTCAAGAGTATCAATAGCAGGTAAAAATCACGAAGTCTCTTCTGGAGCGCTGGTCCACATCAGGCTTTCCATTAAGACAACATGTGTTGTCATCACATGTAGCTCCTCATGTTGTGTCCTTTTGCACAGCACAGGTGCTGTTTACATGGCTGTCCCCACACAGCACCTTCTGTACGTCTGTGCCCTTTTCTCTACCTTTGGCCACCAGATGGCATTCTGGAAACACTGCCACCACCAGAGGGTTCTGCATCAGAGCTTCTCTGCAGAACTCAGCTGGCTGCCCTCCCTCTTCTTGGCGCCTTCCCAATCCATTTTCCAGAGTACAGCTGAACAGCTTTCTGGAGGGCAAATCGACATGATCTCGTACACTTTCACTACGCTCTGGGCTCAGCTTCTTCAACCTGATGGCTTGGTTGGGAGAGTGGCATGAGAAGATCTAGGTAAAACACTCAGAACAAAGCCTAGTGTGTTGATGGTGTTCTCCTAGCCTGCTGTGTCTTTCAAAAGCTCCTGCAGGGGCTTCAGACAAGTGTTCAATCCTGGCATGGAACCCAGGCCCTTCATCATCTGATGACCCCTAGTTTTGTCCCCGGCCCCACCTTCCCACCTTCCAAACCACAAGGAAGCAGATCACCACCTCAGGCCTCTGCCCACTCTGCTCCCTCCACCCGCCCTGCCTCTTCCCTGTCCACTCCCCAGCCCCTGGCTGACTCCTCTGCATGCACAGGATTCAGCATGCACCCTCCTGGAGGGGCCTCCCGACCTCCAGGCCTGAAGCCAGAGCCACTATGCTGGGTTTGTTTCTTTCATTTTATTTCCCTCACCCTCATCCTCATCTGAGACCAGACACCCCTCAGGAGGTTAGGGTTAGGATCAGGGTTAGGTACAGAGGCACCTGCCTGGTCCAGAGGATAAATGAGGCTGTGACACACACTACCTGTCACTAGAGGGCAATGAGCTCCCGCTGCGGCCCTGCTCTCCACTGCACTCTCAGAGCAGAGGGGCACCTTGGCAAACTTGAAAAGAGGAGAACCTGGAAAATAGGATTCCTAATACAAATAAAAAACAAACAAACAAACCAAGAGAGCAAATGCATGGCCATCACTGCTGTCTGCATATGGGGCATAATCTAGAAGATAAAGAAAGGGGGCCAGGGAGATGGCTCAGTGGAATAAGTGCTTCCCTGGCAAGAGCCTGGGTTCAATCCCCAGCTCTGCCAAATAAATAAATAAATAAATAAATAAATAAATAAATAAATAAAGACAGTTCAAACCGTAGTCCTGCCCTGCTCTCATGGTACCAGGACCTGCACTAGGCCCTCTATGCATGTCTCATTTGTCCTTCCCATAAACTGTGGGGCTGGGTGACAGCTACACTCTAGAGGAGACTGACACCCTCAGAGGTCGCGATATCTCTACACCATCTCGAAGCTTGTGAGGGCCTGTGGATCCCCAAAGTTACCCAAGCTTTAGACCTCTTGGATGATTTCATGGGTTTCAGTGAAATGGTTGGGAAAGCTCCTGGGGTGGAGTATAAGATGAAAGGGAGCAGGGCACAGAGGAGCTGGAGGGAAGACAGATGGCTGGTCTGCAGACATCCGAGCCCTGGTGCCATGCGCCTCCATGCCAGTAAGCCCAGACTGATGCAGTATGTGGCCCCTAGGACCAATACCAAGCGTCCGTCTGGGGAAGCTAGCCTTCATTCATGGCCCCTCAAATATCTCACAGACCTCTAGACTCCCCCTCAAGGTGGTGTGTAGGGCTGAAAGGATGTTGGGGGCAACAAATGAAGAAGAGTGACAGGTAATAAGGCCATCTCAAAGGCTACCTAAGCACACTGGCCACTCGGCTCCTCCCCGGACTGCAGCTTTGTGGGAGGGGGTAGGGGTGGGTGATGGGGGGAAGGTGCACCTTAAAGCGTCCAGTAGCAGGCTGGAGCACCAGGAGAGTACTTTACCTGCAACTCTGTTAGGAACAGAAGTAGGGAGAGAATTGGAGGAAGGCAGCGAAAGACCCAGATGAAAGGGAGGGGGGGAAGGTGTGGGAGTGGGAAATGCATAAACTCTCCAACCACAAGGAGCAGAAGCTGGGGGTTCCCCAGACAGGGACTCAGGCTGGACCAGATGCAAAGAACAATAGAGCTCCAGGATGGGGCCGGAAGCGACGGGGAGGGGAGCCGCACAGGTCAGTGAGACAGGCCCTCTTCGCTTCTGGAGCCCAGGCCCTTTTGGGTCAGTGTGGGCAAGGACTGTCCTAGGGTCAGGGCAAGAGCTGGCTGCAGCCATAAGGCATGCAGATTACAATACAGACCTCCACAATAATGTCACTGCTTGTGATTCAGGGCCAGACGCAGGCCAAGGCTCTTCATGCATCATTTCGTTTAATCCTCACAATTTCCTGCCAAGAGGTCTGCTATTCTTATCCTCAGGTCCACTCAGAAAATGAGATAATAGAGGCCCAGAGAGGTTAAAGAACTCATCTCAAATAACCCAGCTACTACCAGGCAAAGTTAGGATTTGAACCCCAGCAGTTGTGCTGGAATAGTTGCTTAGTTAATTACAATTGCTTCCTAGTGAGAATTAAAGGCAAAGTCAAGATAGAGACAAAGAAGGTTGGGGAAAAGACCAGAGTGGGAGGAGGAATGATCATGAAAGACAGAAGCAGAGAGGAGGAGAGATGAGAGATGGGCGGAAGCTCTAGCTCCCTGCTCCCTGGCTATGAGAGGCTCCCTTGCCTCAGCAGCTGCCTCGCTGTGTGGACAGTTCCCTCCCGCGGGCCTGGGAGGGGGGGAGGGCTCATCCTCCCTAGTCGTCGTCCTCCTCCTCCTCGGAGGTGGCTTGGTCACTCAGCTTCACAGGAAATGCTCTTTCTCTAATTGGCATTGAAATTCACAGCCCTCCCTTTTCCTGTAGGTGGGGTTTCCATAGGAAAAAGCTGTTTCTCTGTTTCCCTAGCCTAGTAACTATTTGGAAATTAGATCCCCATATCCTGCTCTTCTGGGTCAAGTTCCTCTTGGACCAGCTGTTGTCCATCATTGCTACCATGGACTGGTGATTTTACTTCATCGGTACTTGGACCCCTCAGATCCCTTCCAATGAAGATGGCCTTGCCTGGGGACCCTACTCATTGCATCCTCTTCTAATTATGGGACGAGGCTGTGTCAGCAGGTCTGGGGGCAGGAGAACAGGGCTAACTGAGCCATCCAGGAAGCAGTGGAGGACTTGCCCAGACTTTGAACAGCTCTAGCGGTTTCTGAATCTGGCGGTAAGGATGATGCCACTTCTACAATTTCTGGTTGGACTTTTGGGGCCAGGTGGCTACTTGTTTCTTTCGGGGGCCTGTCAGGAGGTAGCCACCCTCATGGTGAAATACCAAGTGAGAGAGGAAGTGCCGTCTGGCACGGTGATAGGGAATCTGTCCTGGGAACTGGCATGGGCCGAGAGGCCTGGGCCGAGAGGCCTTTCTTGGCCTGTGAAAGCTACCTTCCGGGTCTTGCAGCTGCCTCAGGCACTGCCCATTGAGGTGGACACTGAGGACGGCTTGATCAGCACTGCGCAGCGGCTGGACAGAGAGCGCCTATGCCCACAGCAGGACCCCTGCCTGGTTTCCTTTGATGTACTTGTGAGAGAGGAGCTGGCTCTGATCCACGTGGAGATCCAAGTGCTGGACATCAACGACCACCAGCCACAGTTTCCCAAAGCTGAGCAGGAGCTGGAAATCTCTGAGAGTGCCTCGCTGCACACGCGAATACCCCTGGACAGAGCTTTTGATCCGGACACTGGCTCCAACACTGTGTACTCCTACAGCTTGTCCCCCAGCGAGCACTTCGCCCTAGATGTCTTTGTGGGACCTAATGAGACCAAACATGCGGAACTCATGGTGGTGAAAGAGCTGGACCGGGAGGTCCGCTCGTTTTTTGATCTAGTATTGACTGCCTATGACAGTGGGAACCCCCCGAGGTCAGGCACCAGCTTGATCAAGGTCAATGTCCTAGATTCCAATGACAACAGCCCTGTGTTTGCTGAGAGTTCCCTGGAACTACAGATCCGAGAAGATGCTGCCCCCGGCACTCTCCTCATAAACCTGACTGCCACGGACCCTGACCAAGGTCCCAATGGGGAGGTGGAGTTCTTCCTCGGCAAGCATATGCCTCCAGAGGTGTTGCGCACCTTTGGTGTCGACGCTAAAACGGGCCAGGTCACTCTGTGCCAACCCCTAGACTATGAGCAGAATCCTGCCTATGAGGTGGACGTCCAGGCACGGGACCTGGGGCCCAATTCCATCCCAGCCTACTGCAAAGTCTTTGTCAAGGTTCTGGATGTCAATGACAATGCTCCAACCGTCCACATCACCTGGGCCTTCCAGGCGCCACTGGTGTCGGAAGCTCTACCCAAAGACAGTTTTGTTGCGCTCGTCATGGCAAATGACTTGGACTCAGGAAGGAATGGTCTGGTTCACTGTTGGCTGAATCAAGATTTGGACCACTTCAGGCTGAAAAGGACTAATGGCAACTCCTACATGCTGCTGACGAATGCCACACTGGACAGAGAACAATGGCCCAAGTACACCCTTACTCTGCTTGCCCAAGATCAAGGAGCCCGCCCCTTATCAGCCAAGAAACAACTCAACATTGAGATCGGTGATGCAAATGACAACGCACCGGTGTTTGAGAAGAGCTGGTACGAAGTCTCGACTCGGGAAAACAACCTACCCTCTCTTCACCTCATCACCATCAAGGCTCACGATGCAGACTTGGGCATTAATGGGGAAATCTCATACCGCATCCAGGACTCCCCAGTTTCTCACTTAGTTGCTATTGACCCAAACACAGGAGAGGTCACTGCTCAGAGGTCACTGGATTATGAAGAGATGGCCAGCTTTGAGTTCCGGGTGATAGCAGAAGACAGGGGTCAGCCTCAGCTTGCCTCCAGCATCTCTGTGTGGGTCAACCTCTTGGATGCTAATGATAATGCCCCAGAGGTGATTCAACCTGTGCTCAGCAATGGAAAAGCCAGCCTCTGGGTGCTTGTAAATGCCTCTACCGGCCACCTTCTGGTGCCCATGGAGACTCCCAGGGGCTTGGATGCAGCAGATGCTGATACACTACTGCAGGCCACTCATGGCTCTTGGCCATTCCTGTTGGCGACAGTTGTAGCAAAAGATGCGGACTCAGGAGCAAATGGAGAGCTGCTGTACAGCATTCGAAGAGGGAATGAGGCCCGTCTCTTTAGCATCAGCCCTGACCTGGGGCAGCTGTTCATCAACATCACCAATGGCAGCAGCCTCATCGGGAGTGAATGGGAGCTGGAGATTGTGGTAGAGGACCGGGGCAGCCCCTCCTTGCAGACACAAGCCTTTCTGAGGGTCATGTTTGTCACCAGTGTTGACCACCTGAGGGATGCTATTCACGACCCCAGGGTCCTGAGCACGCCGGTGCTGATGGTGATTTGCCTGGCTGTACTGTTGGCCATCTTTGGGTTGATCCTGGTTCTGTTTATGTTTATCTGCCGGACAGAGAAGAAGGACAACAGGGCCTACAACTGTCGAGAAGCTGAGTCCACCTACCGCCACCAGCCCAGGAGGCCCCAGAAACACATTCAGAAGGCAGACATCCACCTGGTGCCCATGCTCAGGGGCCAGGCAGACGAAGCTGTCCAAGCTGGCCAGGGCCACCAGGATGCAGGCAAGGAAGCCATGACGGAAGCAGGCTGGGACCCCTGCCTGCAGGCTCCTTTTCACCTTACACCAACCCTATATCGGACCCTGCGTAACCAAGGCAACCAGGGAGCACTGGCAGAGAGCCAAGAGCTGCAGGACACTGTCAACCTCCTTTTCAACCACCCCAGGCAGAGGAACGCCTCCTCTCGGGAGAACCTGAATGTTCTGGAGTCCCCATCCACCCCAGGCCAGGCACGAGCAAGGGCCCTGAAGGGCAGCCCCACAGGAAGGCCGGCAGGAGAGCAGAGCGGCGAGACGGCCCCACTGAGCCCCCCCGCCTCCTCAGCAACCATGAGGCGGCAGCGGAATCTCAGCAGCAAAGGGTCCCCTGAGAAAGAATCAGGCCCCCACCAGATTCTGCGGAGCCTGGTCCGGCTGTCTGTGGCTGCCTTTGCAGAGCGGAACCCTGTGGAGGAGATCACTATGGATTCTCCTCCTGTTCAGGTACTTCCTTCCCTGGTCACCCCTGGATTCCTGCCCATTCGTTCCTTAGGCTCACGCAGCACCTTATTATGAATGCTTTCTTTAAGTAGCAATGACTTTGGGACCAAAAGATCTTTGCTGTGTGATCCTGAGCAAATTACTTACTGTCTCTGAGCCTTCATTTCCTTAATGTTAAGTCAGGAATACTTAGAAATGATAGTAAATGGCCAGGGAGATGGCTCAGTGGAATAAATGCTTCGCTGGCAAGCACAAAGGGCTTGAGTTCAATCCCTAGTTCCACCAAAAAAAAAAAAAAGAAAGAAAGAAAGAAAAAGAAAGGATAGGAAGAGTCTTTGCCTCACAGAACTGTCCTGAGGATTTGATCAGTTAATTTCTAGTGGGCACTCGTTCACAGTTCCTGGCACAAATAAACCCAAAGTGCAGTGACGATGAATGCAAATTTGGGACTAGGTCACCCGGGTCTGAATCCCGGCTCTGTCTCTTCCTAGCCATTGCCCACAATTGTCACTCAGCGTTTCATCGAAGACTTCCATGCTCACAGCACCCATCTCCCAAGTTTTCTTTCAGTGACCCTAATGCTAGTAGAGCAGTGTGTCTGGACGTGCTGCTGCATCCCTGCCTGTTCACCGCCTGCCCTCATTGCCTCTGGGCCAATTTCTTATGAAGCAGGCAAGCCTGGGGACCACTGCCCACCCCCACTCCAGGATTGCATTTGACCCCAAATACTTACTAGCTAGCCCTGCAGGATCAGCAACAGAAAGAACCTTATAACTTCGGAGTTGGGCCAGTCTGAGTCCAATTTTCAACACAGCCACTTAGGAGCCAGGCAACCTTGGGCAACTTCTTTAAGAGCGGAACCTCATTTTCTTCATCTATGAAAAAGGGGTTACAGTATCAAATTTACCCTGGGTCTACCTCCCTAGAGGCTGAAGATTAAATCAGATGGTGAATTACAAGGGGTCAAGTGGCTGGGTTTATTATACACAAATGGGGAATCTTTCCAGGGTAGTGTCTGGACTCAGACCTTTGTCTGGTCCTCTGATCTTAAGAGTGAAGAGTGTTAAGCATGCCAGGTTGCCTGCTCAAGCATTCTTCCGTTTGGCCAGGGCATAGGAAGGTTTCCTGTGGAGCGAGGATGCAGCTTCCTTCCCGCGCCCCCTTCCTAGGGAGCCACCTGGACAGGGCCTCACTGTTCTCTTAGCAATCTTGCCTGGGCTCCCTGAGGCCCATGGGCTGCCCAGAGCCGTCTACCTCCTCATCCACCCATCACTTCCCTTATTTCATCAAATGCTTTGCTAAACTCGGTGCTGGGTGCTGGCGGACAGGGTGGCAGAGAGCAGGCAGTATGGGTGGCAGCACTGGCTGATGGGAGGAAAGTGCCTGTTGTTTGGAATCAACTTGAAAGGAAGGGACCAAGATGCCCAGGGCTTGTGGCTCGGCAGGAGCCCAGCCCCCAGCAGAATCACATCTGGATTCAAGTTCCAGCCCTAACTGCTCGTAGCCTGTGAGCCCATAGTTCTGCCCAGCAAAGTGAGTGTCACCCTGTCTTTTCTCTTGGGCTACTGCAAACCACCAGGGGCTGAGAGTCTGTCGTGGGATCTGTTAACCAATGATTTCTGTTCCTGGGCTCACACGAACCTCAGCCACCACATGACTTGGGTCTCATTATTGTTTACTTTTTTTTTACTGGTAAGAAAACTGAGGCTCAGAACATGTAAGCGACCTCTGAAGGTCACACAGATGGGAACCAGCACAGGGGAGGATTTAGAACATGAATCCAAATCTGACTGATTTCAGAGTCTGGACTCTTCCTCTCTTTAGCACAGAGCTTGGATGCAGGGACCGTGTCTCCTGAGAGCTGGGGTGGCAGGTGGGATGCGCCCTGAGGCAGGCAAGGGGGCTCTGAGCCTCCAAAATCACAGTACAACTAAGTCCCAGCACCCTCCTCCTCCAAGTCTCCTCTGACATTGGCACTTCTGGGCCTCCCCAGGGAGGAGGGAGGTTTGGACCCAGGAGGTGAAAGAGGCCTTTCTGAGAATAACAAAAGTCATCTAATGAACACTGACAACACTGTGAAGAAGGCTACCCTCACTTTAGAGATATGAGAAAAGGAAACCAAGGTCTGAGTAGGTCTAAAACCCTGCCTGGTGTCTTACAACAGGCTAGGAATGACCTTAAACTAGAACTTGGTCTCCCAGGACTTGGTCTGTTGCCTCTTTCTTACGAGGGCCTGCAGGTGAGCACTGGTCCTCACCTGCTCTGCCCTGTTCTCCGACCTTTCGGCTTGCACGGCTCTTGCCTGAGCCCTCCAGCCTCTCCCAGACCTCACTCTCCTTCCGGGGCTGACCTCCTGACGAGTCTTGAGTCTGTTGCTGCCTGGCATGTGGTAGCGACACAAGCAACATTCAGTGGATAAATGAAAGCAGGTCACAGAGCGTGGCCGCAGGCCAAGCTCCTCGGGAGGCTGAGGCAGAAGGACACTTGAGCCCAGGAATTCAAGGTCTGGGCAGGAAGTAAGACTTCTGTTCAAAAGAAATTAAGATGGATGGATAAACTTCCCCCAGTACCACTCACCCCCACACACTTCCTCATTTTATGTTGCATTTGGGGGTTCCCTCTGCTCCTAGGCACCCCATCCTTTTTCAAAAGTCAGATACAGCTCTTTCTTGTAACCACCCTTCCCTGCCTGCGCGATTGCCCATGAGCTCCCAGAGGGCCGCAGTAGAATCTGCTTCTCCTTGTTCCTGCAGCAAGCGCCATGCCTGGCTCAAACCACCACGTAATGAATGCTTGTTCCAGGGCTGAAAGGGTGAACGAGTGAACGATTAAATGGCACCGGTCACCTTCTCTTCAAAGCCTTACATCTGCTCCACATAAATTGGTCAGTGTTCAAGTACTGCTAAAAGAGGAAAATAATTCTTAAGGACACCCCTCATCTAAGTGACAGTGTCTTGATCATCAGGAATGCCCTGTGTGCCCCATCCAGAGCCCACTAGGTCACTCCAGCGGATGAGCATGAAGGAATGGGCTCAGGGAGCCCCCATGCTGTCCCTCACCCCCATCAGCCAGGTCCTGGGTAACACGGCAAGGCAGGGCACAGCACCCAAAGTCCCGGCCTCTGTGGTAAGAATCCATCCCCCATCTGATCACACAGGCATCTGAAGCCAGAGGAAAGACTATAAAAAGAAAGCACCAGTGTTGAGGGAAACATCCGGCGAGGAAGTATGCTGGGTCGGAATTGTGTGGAGTCAACAGATTTTTCCTGTCTTGTAGCAAATCTCCCAGCTGCTGTCCTTGCTGCATCAGGGCCAATTCCAGCCCAAACCGAACCACCGGGGAAATAAGTATTTGGCCAAGCCTGGCGGTGGCAGGTAAGCAGCACGTAGCCCCTATACGCCTTGGGGCCCCACTGGCCACTCCGCACTGATGGGGGGAGGAAAGTCCACGGGTGAGTGCAGCAGGAAGCATCCCTCCCCCGTCGGGGGCCAAGTCCTGGGGCTGCTGTATTTATAGTATTTACTGGCCCCAAAGTCACTGAGGAAATTATTTCATCCTGAGCTCTGATTATCTATCCCCTGATTACAGAGGTGTTATAAATGGGTTTAAAATCTGTAACTTTCACCTTTCTTTCTCTTGATGCACAAATGTAATACACGTGGATATGACTTGTGGGTGCGCCCTGTGGGCAGGAAGAACTCCAGAGGACGTCTAATCTGATTCCTGGCTAGAGATGGCTAAATGGAGGCTCCAAATAATTTAATCCAACTAAGCTACATAAACTTGAGTCACTCAGATAATTTCTTAGGACTTAATTTCTCTATCTATAAAATGGAAGCCACGCCACCTCCCTTGCAGAGATACGATGAGGACTTAATGATCAGATGTATTCCAAATATCGCAGTTCCTAGAACCTGGCAGGCACACAAGCAATTCTAAGTGATTTCCCCTTCAAGTGACTTTGCTCAAGGTCCCCCGAGCAAGTGAATGGCAAAACTGGGACCAGCTCTCAGGGCTCCTAACTGCAGGCTCAGTGCTTTTGTTCTGTTAAGTTGTAGTTTCTTTTGTGCATGGATGGTGAGTGGTAAGTGTACAGCAGGGGTGAGTGTTGTAGGGAACTTCACATTTTCTTTCTGAAATTTCAGATTTGAGTCTTCTGAAATAAACTGGCCATAGGTGAACAGAAGAAAAAAAAACATTAAACATTTTTTTATCCTAGTTTTATGTGACATAAGAGCCTTTGAACTGAATACACAAAGATGCAGAGTGAACTGTTTTTATGCTTACGTTTAATGAAGCAGGGACAGCTGTATGAAATATGATTGGACAGACAGGGTATGAGCTAATGGAAATAGAGGAAGGGGGAAAACCAGTAGGGTCCATCTGCTGGAATTTTTCTTGGCCTCTCTGTAGCATTTCTTCCTTCCTTTCTGGAAGTGGGGGATCTTATGATCTACAACCAAACAAGATAGGTCAGAGACTTTCTTTATGGCTAAGTCTTATGCTGAAAGGTAGGGGAAAATCAAGGTTGTTTTTGGCTTTTATGGCTACCTTTGAGGTGAGGGGGTCTGATTACTATGGCCTACCTTGGGAGAGAGGTAGTCTAATGTCTGTGGCTTGCTCCATCCTGAATCAACAAGAGGGCAGAGGGCAGAGAGAAACTTTGCTCCTGAGCCTACATTGTGGGGTGTCCCTTTCTGAGCCCTAATAGCACATGCATTCTAGAGTCCTGTTGGCTTGGGTTTCAATTCTTGCTTTTTGCTTAATCCATGGGGACCTTGTAAAATCTTCCCAGCCGGGCGCATGCCTGTAATCCCAGCACTCGGGAGGCTGAGGCAGGAGGATTGTTGTGAGTTCGAGACCAGCCTGAGCTACAAAGTGAGCTCAAGGCCAGCCTGAACTGCATACTGAGACCCTGTCTCAAAAAGACAAAAAAAATTAAAAAAAAAAAAATCTTCCCAGACCTTAGTTTTCTTATTTGTAAAAAAAATGGGGACAGTGACAAGCAAACCCCTCACACATGTGAATGGCTAAGATAAGACAGCACATGTGCATTGCATGGCATGGAGTCTAAGAATCGTGAGCCATGGTAGTGGAGGTGCACACCTGTGATCTCAGAGCTCAGGAGGCTGAGCCAGGGAGATTTCCATGAGTTCAAAGCCAGACTCAGCTACATAGTGAGTTCAAGGCCAGTCTAAACTACATAGGTGAGATCCTGTCTCAAAACGAACAACAATAACAAAAACAATCATGGCTCAGTAAATCCTAGTTGTCACCTCCTAGCCAACTTCTTCCTAGCAGCAGAAATGGCCATGTGACAGTAGTAGTGGTGGGAGCTACAGACTCCTAAGCCTCAGAGCCCTTCAGGGAGCCTTTACATCTTCTTAATGAGGGTCCATGAGGCAGAAGGGCCAGGGTGGAGCCAGCAGGAGACAGGTGCAGGAGGTAGAGGTGAGAATCTTCGAGATGCCCCACCTAGCAGAATCTCCCACAGACCCGCTCTTCTGGTGTGAGATTTGGCTTAAATATGGAGGGAGATGTGTTACTTCAGTTACTTGTCCCACAGTGCTTATTAAACACCTACTGTGTGCGTAGCACTGGTGAGAGAGAAGGGAATGGGACAGACAAAATCCCTGCCTGGTTGATGGGTAGGTGGCTTGCACTGGCTCAGGAAGTGTACTGCACTCTTGCTCAGTGCCATGCAAAGGCTCAGGAGGGACAGTGGTGAGTGACAGTGCCCGCAAATTCACATTCACTCTGCTTGCTGAGTCCTTACATTGTGCCAGCCACAACGCTAAGCCTCTTACCTATTTACAGTCTCATTTCACAGTACCCTGAGAGGCGGAGATTACTTATTATTCCCATTTGGCAGATGAGGAAAGAGTATTCAAGGAAGGCCAAGATCATGATCCAAGGTCAGGTTGTAGACCCAGTTCCCTGTATGGACACGTGAATGCTGACATGAAGGAACAAAGCGGTGTGGGAATTCCCTGCCACAGGACCGACTGATTGGTTTCCTTTACAGGAGTGCAGGCCCCGACACAGATGGCACAGGGGTCAGGGCTGGTGGCCAAGAAGAACCAGACCTGGAAGATGGACCCTTAAATCCCGGAGAGGACCTATCCGTGAAGCAGTTGCTGAAGGAAGAGCTGTCAAGCCTGCTGGATGCCCAAACAGGTAGGGACCCACGGCTTGACCCAAGGCTACCTCTGTCCTCAGAGTTCTTTCTGGTGATGCAGAGGCTTCAGGGCTATGCTCAGCTCCACTGCAGAGAGGCAGCTGTTCTATTCCTGGGGAGGAACGTCAGCAACATTTTACTTCCCCTGGTGCCTCAGAAAGAATTCCTTTGTCTGAAGACCAAGTTCTACTTTGGTGATTAATTTTCAAAATCATGGTAAGAATTGGGAATGATTACTGAGCTCTTGGTAGGTGCCAGGCAATGGGAAGCACCTTATACACACTTAGCTCACTTAAACCTCCCAGCAGGCCCAGAGGTAGGAGTTATTAGCGTCCATTTATACAGCAGCAAACTGAAGCTCTTGGAGGTAAAACAGCCTGAGCCCACCCGGAGCCACCTTGCTCCTCTGTGCTAGAGAAGCAAGGGAAGCCAGAGCAAGGGAAGCTACAGCCAGCCAGCCTGAATTCCTAAACGACACACTTGTTCTGCTGTGTTTAAATGCCCTTTCACCCTGGCAACTTAAGTCAACTCTTGACTATGCTAACACTTCTAATTGAAACAAAAAGAATTCTTTGTTTTGGCGCAGGGACAATCGTGACAATCAGGACACACTGTGAACTCTAATTCGAGACTCTGTCAGCCACCCCTCCCACTGTGGTGGACATTGATCGCCATCAGGCAGCCCGCCCTGCGCCCAACTGCCCCACGCTGCGCTTTTCTGTTTCTGTTGTGAACAAGCAATTTCTCCTGCACTCCATCTGGTTGCAAGTGCGCTGAAGGCATGGCGGGACAAGGACAGCCCTTGTCTTGGCTTAAAAAATGTAGCTAGCATTTATGGCATGCTTTTTATGTGCTAGTCCCTTTTCTAAGCTTCTCCTGAGAAAATCTTGTGAGAGGGGTTATCCATTATCCCTATTTCATAGAGGAAGAGAACCAAGGGTCAGGGGTGCTTAATAATTTGCCTAAGGTGGTGCAGTGAGTGGTTATTAGCACAGGGAGTATAACACTAAATTTTACAGTGCTGCTTGTGTGACAGAGTAGCCACTGGCCACATGTGGCTATTTAAATTTAAATGAATTAGAATGAAATAAAATGGGTGGGGGAGATAGCTCTAAGTGCTTGCCTGGTAAGCACAAGGTACTGAGTTCCATCCCCAGCACACACAAAAAAGAAAAGCCAATATCCAGTTCCTCAGTGACACCAGCCACTTTTCTTTCAAGTGCTCAGCACCCTCACAGGGTTAGCAGATGGCACTCTGGATTCTATCTTACGTCTGTCTCAGTTCTGCATGGAGGCCTAAGGGCTCGGTCCCCCACAGTCCAGCACACGGAACAGTGAGGGATGGGGGCATGGACAGCAAGGCCCTTGTGCTGTTCACTGGGGCCAGGGTGGAGACTGAGTCTGGGTGCCCAGAGAGAAGCCCCGCCTGAGCGTGTGTTGATGGCAGTATTTTATATTCAAATGAGCTCATCGAATCTCACACTGCTCAGTATTATTTTCTCACCACTTGTGAGGGGAAAGGAGGCTCAGAGAGGGTGAGCCATTTTCCCAACGCCCTAGTACTGCTAGTTGGCAAAGCTGAGAAGTTAAATACAGGGGGACCCAAAGCCCCTGCAGCTGGGCTTGGAGGGTGATGCCAGGTAAGGTATCCCTCTCGAGTGACTCGAGTTTGCCCATGAATTTCCAGTCTGAGCCGCACTCCTGGAACTGACCCTTGTGCCGTAAGAGAGGTCTGCTCCTTACCACCCTGAGCTCCATCCAACCTTATCGCCTCACAGTCTCAGGGAACTAAGGTTTACAGTTCCCAAATGCTGAGGATCAATATTTATGTTCATTAATCATTCAGTAGACATTCGCTAAGTCCCAGGCACGAGGCCAGACCCCAAGATCCCCTAGGGCAAGGACCCAAGCCTGTCTCCCAGCCTGCACAATCCAAAAGCAAAGAAGAGATACAGAATCATTTATCAATATTAAAACATGATTAGCTGTACTTTGGAATAATTTTTTTCAAATTACAGAGGCACTATTTGGTTAATGTAGAAAAATATAGATAAACAAAAAGAAGTCCCTTCTGTCCAGGAGTAATTTGATCTATCTTTTTATTTTTTTTTTCCCTGGTACCAGGGACTGAACTCAGGGTCTTTGCACTGAACTAGATCCTAGCCCTTTTTTGAGACAGGGGTCTCATTAAGTTGCCCAGGCTGGGCTTGAACGTTCTATCCTCCTGTCTCAGCCTCCTAGAGTGCTAGGATTATAGATGTGTGCCACCAGGTCTGGCCTCCTTTTAGTCTATAATCTTAAAGATCTTAAAGGTGGACACCTGAAGCAAACATTGAATATGGGTTAAATTATATGGGTAGTCTCTTTTCCTAAAGATAACTGTTTATTTATTTATTTTTTGGGAAGGGTCTACAGGGTGTTCAGGGTCTCACTACTAGATTGGACTCATAGTGATCCACCTGTTTACAGCCTCCCAAGCACAGGGATTACAGGCGCATGCCACCACCATGCTGTCTCACTGCACCCCGGGGTTGGGGCCCACACGGCAGGCCTGAGATTGAACCCCTGCCCCTGTGCCTGCTTGCAGGAGCTTTAATTTGGCTGATCCTAGGTAACTGTTTCTTTTTTTTTTTTTTTTTTCAGAACCAGGGATTGAACTCAGGCCCTTGCACCAGCCAGGCAAACGCTTATTCTACTGAGCCATCTCCCCCAGCCCAGAGATAACTGCTTCTTAACCATAAAACTTACACTACCTTTACCTCTGACATCAGGCCTGGAATTACGTTTCTTAGACAGAATTTTCTATTGAAGAAATGGGAAAAGCAGTATGAAGGTGGCTTTGGGAATCTAGGGGACAATTTTCTAAGTTCCTAGGCACCAAACTGCCTTACCACTGCCACTTTCAGGGTCCTTTTCCAGGGACAGGCAGCCCCTTCCCCGTCGGACTCTAGGCCAGGGCTTCCTGTTGCTTGAGAGGTGAAAGGTGAGGATGTGCCCTTCCAGTGCAGGAGGTAACACTGGCTACTGTTACCTGTTAGACTCCCTAGCAGGCCAGGGAGTCTCCCAGGGAGGGAGAAAGCTCTTTGGAGAGTGAGCAGAAAGTGCAGACCCAAGGGCTGCAGAGCTACTTTGTCGCGGGTCAGATCTTACAGAGTTAGTAGATCTGGGGCAAATCGGCTTGCTTGCCTAGCAGATGCGTGACTGAGTGGCTTTGAATTCAGTTTCCTCATCCACACAATGGAGATGATGTTCTTGACCTCAAAGCCCTGTGCAGACCTTACATGAGTTATGATGTAAGTGGTTTAACACACAAGTGCCTAGTGAATGGTCAGTGTGCGAGGGTGTAAACAGAAGGTGGTGCCAAGCCAGGAGCCCTGGCTGTGACTAAGAAAGGGGATCCACACCCTGGCCTTCAGCAGGTACCAAGAGGGAGAACCTTCTCCAAGGCATGAGCCTTCCCAAGGGAAGGGAAGACACCTAGGTCTGAACACACTATGAGCAGGGAAGTTCTTCAGACACTGAGGAATTCCTTCATTCAGTGTCCTCTAGCCACTGCCTCCTGCCTGATCCCTCCAGGCACTTTGGTGCTTTGTCACTTTGTCAGGAGCCTTCCTGCCAGCAAGCTTCCCTGTCAGGGCCTCTTCCTTCCTGTCTCCGCCTCGCCACCCTCTCTGTCCTCTGCCATTTCCCTTCCCTCCTTTGTCCCCTTCCTTTGCCCTCCCTACCTGGCCCTTCCCCATGGCCCAGCCCTCACTGTGTCCCTCTGTCCCCTGCAGGCCTGGCCCTAGATCGGCTCAGCTCCCCAGACCCAGCGTGGATGGCAAGGCTTTCTCTGCCACTCACCACCAATTACCGAGACAACGTGATATCCCCAGATGCTGCAGTCTCAGAGGAGCCAAGGACCTTCCAGACCTTTGGCAAGGTGGCAGCAGCTCCTGAACTAAGCCCCGCAGGCACACAGCTGGCCAGCACCTTCCTCTCCGAGATGAGCTCGCTGCTGGAGATGCTGCTGGAGCAGCGCTCTGAGGTGCCCATGGAGGCCGCCTCCGAGGCGCTGAGGCGACTGTCTGTCTGTGGCAGGACCCTCAGTCTGGACCTGGCCACCAGTGTGGCTTCAGGGACAGAGAAGCTGGGAGGCCCAGGTAGAAAGAAGTGGGCTGAGGACAGGAGTGGAAGTGGTGGCAGCAGGTACCTCTGAGTACAACCGGAGGCCTCTGATGCCTCTGGATACAGGAAGGAGGCTCCTTGGACATGCTGGAGAGTGAAGAACCTGAGGATCAAGGGAACGTAAGCTGTTTTCTGAGAATCTTGAAACTGGGCCAGAGCTGCCCCAGAAGCTCCGGGTGACCGCTGCTGGCCAACAGAGGAGGCAGGAGCCAGAGACTCACATCTAACCTACTCAGCAGAACAACCTTGGAAGTTGCCCTGGGAAGTCTTTGGAGACCATGGACAGTGTGCAGAGGTGTTTGCTGGCCAGACACACACCACAAAGGGCCGGTCATTGGTGGAAACATGCTGCAGAGGATCATGAGCAGGGAAGGTGGTGTTGCTGGATAAGGGAGGCAGAGGACTAGATTCTGGGGACACCAGGCAATGCTCTCTGTCCTACAAATAAAGGAAAAACAGACGTTCGTTCCGTTCCTCTGTTTGCACCTGTTGAGAGGAGGAAGAAACTAACAGAGCGAGAGCTGTTAGTCCATCCCTGGCAAGAGTCACGCCGGGCTAGACGGGAGTGGCGCATGCAGATGACCGGCGTGCGTGCTCTTGACCCCACTCCTGTTATCAAGTGATCTGCTTCTCAGCTGGAAAACCAGGACTACAAAACTCCTATCAGTGTTCTACATTTATATGAGCCAAACTCAAGCCTTACAGTAAGATTAAACTTGATTCTCCCATAATCGTAGGAGGCAAGTATTCTAATCCCCACTTCACAGACAAGCAAATGAAGCTTGGAAAAGTTGAGTGTCACTCCCAAGACTGAGCAGGGAATAGACGCAGAACTAGGATTTGGACTCGGGCTGGCCTCGCACCAAAACCTACGCCCTCAACCTTGGCACTAGACTGCCAGACAAGGAACAGAAATAGTAAAGTCCCAGGGGTGAGTTTCTGCCAGGGAAACAGTGGTGGACTTGCTGAGCTCCCATCAGGAATGTTCCCAAAGAACTCTGCACTTGTAAAACACAGGATGGGGGAACCTGGATCCGACCTACTGCGGGGCCCATTCCCAAACGCTGTTTGCAAATAAATCTTCCTGGGTCGTAGCAGGTTGGGCCCTGGGAACCCAGGTCCCCGAGGACAGTACATGAACTGGATCTAGGAAATCGACACTGACAGGAGCCAGCCTTCCAGGGTAGGGGCAGTGAAAAAAGCAGCAAATACTTTCCCAAGGCTCAGCCTTGTAACTTTCCTGGAAATTTCCAAGCAATCATAGCTCACCAGTGTGGTGGAGCTGTCGTGGACAGAAGACAGAAGTTCCTCTTCTGCCCCCTCCCCGCAGGGCTAGAGCCCAGCACCCATCACAGGAACACCTCTAACTAGGGATAATGAAAGTCATATATATATATATATATATATATATATATATATATATATATATATATAAAAGAAAGTCATATATTTGGGGTACAATGTGTCATTATTCCATCTTAGAGATGAGGAAAATGACAGCCCCTGGAGTGAAGCACTTTTGGATTTCGGATCGCTTCACTCTGAGTAGCTTAAGAGATGTGTGGCTTTCAAGCTGGTTCATAAAGCTGGGTTCTGCAGGTCCCTGAGAAAGGCGAAGGGGAGCCAAGCAGGTGGGGCCTCCAGCCAGATCAGGCGGACACCTCACATAGGACAATGCTTGCTGAGCATCTGTGGAATAGCTGTGTGGATGAATAAATGCATAAACAAAGGTGGCAGAGTGCCCTGGCATGTGTCCTGAAGCTCCAGGTAGGACTACAATGGGAAAAAGTGATCCTATTATATAAAAGCAAAGTCTGAAAACTACAATACTAAAGTGACCATGACATTAATTAAAGTGGCCCATGCTGACCCACCATTAGTGGACTTGCAATGCAGAGCTGAGGCTGAGGGTGGAGAGAAGGGGTTGGGCTAGAGGGCGTGGGACCACGGCTACAGCTGACTTACTGACTACACAGGACCACTGCAGGACCTGCTCAGGTCCTGGAACTACAGTCTCTGAACTCCCCAAATGCCAAGTACAACTCTTGTGTAAAAATAGTTTTCTACACAAAGGGCACAAAGTTCTCATGAGTCCCAAGGGAACATGCGACCAGTAAAAGGTTATCATCACTGCTGCAGGACATCATCTACACTCCCACAGATGTGGGTCATTGTAGTAAAAGGAATCTGAAATTTATCTATTTGAAATCTTCATTTTATGGCCAAAGATAAAGAAGGAAGTGGCAAAGGGCCAGGGAGATGGCTCAGTAGAATAAGCGCTTCCTTGGCAAGTGCAAGGGTCTGAGTTCAATCCCTGATTCCGCCAAAAAAAAAAAAAAAAAAAGGAAATGGCAGACATGTTCAATGCTGCTTGGCAGGTTTGTGGCACAGCTGGGATGTGGATAAGGGATTTAGAACGCTGTTCTGACGCATCAGAGTTTACTAACCTGGGGTCCTCAGTTGGGCTTCCGGATCTATGAATCTGCTGACTGCCTGCAAAATTGGGAGGGCTTTTGTGTTTCTCTTTGGGAAGAGTAGATGCTTTCATCACATTCTCACAGGAGTCTCTGCGGGGAAGATTCAGGGCCACTGCAGTCCTTGCCATCCATCCTGGCCTCCCTTCCCTGCGGAACCTCACTGTGCAGAGCTGCCCTGGTCAGAGGCCAGCAATCATTAGTTGGGGCAGGAGCTCTGATGGGAGGGTTGGAGCTCTTTCCCCGCACTGTGTGCACCCCCTGCCCCCATCATACACTGATACCCGCAAGATTCCCGGTAACAGGCTGAGAACGAGACAGTACATATGGTGACAGAACTGGGTGTGCTGAACAGGAAGGTTACAGAAACTTCTTGACATCAGCCAAGATGTCAAAGCTGAAACTTTGGACACGTTCAAAACAGTTTCCACCAAGATGGGCTCTGTCTCCTGGGAGATTTGAGAGAGCAGGCAAGCCAGCGAGCACTCAGTTAAATGTCGTCTTAATTTGGAAAGCACAGAGGGACATTTTTTATCAATAGTCAGCCGTTCTGCAGCACCCGTAGTGCAATGCAGAGCTCACTCCCAGCCTGGGGCAGCTCGGAGACTGACAGCAACTTCCTTGTCTGTCACCCAGCTTCAGTGTGGCAGCTCACTGACCCTACCTTTCCTTGGCTGACAAGAGTGAAATGGCAGCTACTGCCTTTGGGACTCCAAAGAGAACCAAATCCCAAAAAGACCCCTAAGGGGGAGGAGGGCATCTTAGCGCAGGCTCAGCCTGGCACATAGTACACATCTAGAAAACAGGTCAGGGCTCTCCAGCCCCTACTAGATATTGACGTAACCAAAGGGCACAACTATAAACATTCATTCAACAAACATTTCATGTTTATTATTTATTGAACAATCGCTAAGTGCCACAAAGTACAAGGATGAATGGTTGGGGAAGGGGGAGGGGTCTTTGGAGTCATTCATTCATCCATTCAACTATTAAAGCACTTACTATGTCCTGGGCAGGTGTGTGCTGGGCATTGGGTAAGATGCGGTGCAAATATTCACTCTCATTTGTTGAATAAGTAATTCCTAACAGCTGCTAAGTGCCCTGCACTGTACTGGCTTGGAAGATCTAATGAATCAAATGGGCTTGTTCCACCCTAGCATCAGGGGTCCCTGGAAAGAACATCCCCAAATAGGGAAACTGAGGCAGCAGAACTTTACTCAAGAGCTCATGAACAAGGGCCCCAGAAGGCCCTGATCCTTAGGCATGCTGGAATTCTGAGTCAAGCTGGCCCGATGTGGGGCCACCTCCTGTCCTCCTCTCACATCTCCCCTCAGGGCACTGAAGACAAGTTGGTAATAAAGGAATTTTAATGGCAGAAGCAGAGCAGCTCCTGGTTTGCCCACTCTGCCCACAGAACCATTCTCCTGGGGCTGAATCAGGATCACAGCCACTGCACAGCCATGGGTTTTAGTCCCTGACGACGTCCCTCCCTCAGCTTGCCCCCTTCCCTCTCCACTAGGGGAGGCCTTCTCAGCTTGGAGAGCCTGGAGCGTCCTGCTCTATCTCAGGATCCCAGATGGAGGCCTCGGTTAACCTGCAGTGGCTGAGTGGGAGGGGGATGGCACAGGGCGGTCACCACAGGCTGCCAGGTCCACTGTGTGGAGTGGGCCAGGCTCCAGGCATGGCCAGGGAAGCAGGAATCAGGGCCCCAAGTGCCCCCGGTGGGGAGGAGACTGCTAAGTGCAGCACCACCAGGAAAGAAGGTGGTGACATTTCTCAGGGAGGCCAGGAAGGAGGTGGGCTCTGTCTCAGCCTGAGGTGCACACCAGGTTAACGGTGTTCTTACTGTAGGATTTCCTGGAACCCAGAATGTGCTGATATGTTCCGTGCATCTAGTGCAGCCTTTCCCAAACTTATCTGACCACAGAAGCCTCATTTTTTGGCTAAGAGAATAGGGCACTGAGTGGCTTAAAACAGCACTGAGCCCTGCGCTGCACACAACACTGCTAGATGCTGGGGTGCTAGGGAACAGAGAGGGGGTTTTGGCTACCAAGGATGACCATCTCAGGAGGTGACAATTAAGGGTGAGTCTAGTGTGCAGGGTACCCTGGGAGGGGCCAGGGAAGCTCTGGGGCTCCAGAGGTGAATGCACAGATTACAAGACTGGTAGGGGCGGGGCCTAGCAGCAGAGGGAATGTGGGCAACGTCCTCTGCACACCCTCCCTCCTCTTACCAGCCATGCTAGCTGGCTCTTCAGGCATGCAGTACTGAAGGAGCTGGTCCTTAGTCTTTCCCTTCCCCTTCCCTCCACCATATCTATGCTATGAACTCGGGCTAACATCCAGAAGCTAGGGAGCAGCTTTTCACAAACTCAGTAATTGGAGTCATTAGCGTTGACTCAGAAATCATTTTCTTTCCTAAGTCTCTCTCCTGCAGAAGCTTTTAAGACCCTTTAATTGGTTAATGGAGAGTTCAGAGATGAGGATGGAGCCTCGCCTTCCACCCCCTCTCCCGTTTCCCTGGCTCTCACCAACACACTTAAGGGCAAGAGTGATGAGATAATCCACGAGCTGTTTTATTAAATGCCCAGATACCTCTGGCTTACCTTTCCCAAGTGAGGACTCACAGTCTACAATCTCCAGCTTTGAGGCCCCAGGTACCCAGTCTCTTTCCTTTCCTCCAACAGTGGGATCATAATGATGCTTTCACACAGAATGACAGCATGAAGTGCAGAACAGATGCCCAGGCCAGGAGTCAGGAGGCCTGGCGAGCATCACTGCCTACAGGGGTCTAAGCAAGCTCTGGGGTCCTTCCTGAGGGAAAAGGCCCAGCATCAGCCCCTGTGAAGGAAGGCAGGTAAGCACCACTGCCCTTGGTCTACAGCTGAGGAGATGCCATTAGTGAGTCAGGTCAGAGCTGCAGGTGACATGGCCAGCAGAAATAGGTCTGCAGTGTTCTCCTCCTCTTTATACTCCAAGGCAGGCACTCAGGGTTTGGGACAGTGAATGGTAACAGGCTTCTCTGAGATTCAAGTCATGATATTCTGAGAACACAAAGGCTCTGTCATTAGGGCTGAGGCGAAGTCTGAAAAAGTCAAACAGACAATGTAGGCAGTCAGGTGAGAAACCCCCTCCTCCTATACCAAAGACAAAACGAAAACGATGTGGATTCATTGGAAAGAACACAAGCCAGCGCTGGAGCTTGTCTCTGGGACCGGGACGAGTCACTCCGTGCTTCCCAAGCTCCCGGCACTCACGAGCCACCCCCGCAACTGCTGCCACCGCTCTCGATCTGTTCTTTCTGTGTGCAAGGCTCTGCAAGGCTTTTTCTCCTGCTACTGGGGATGGAACCCAGGCCTCACAAGTGCTAGGTGAGCATCCTACCCAGAAGCTACATCCCTAGCCTTTCCATTTTCTCAGTGGTCCTGAGAACTGATCCCTGGGCCTCCACACTGGGCTATAGCCTCAGGCCTTTATTGTTTATTTTGAGACAGGGTCTTGAGAAGTCACTAATTTGCCCAGACCTGAACTCAAACTTGTGATCATGCTTACTCAGCCTCTCAGAGCACAGAAATGACAAGTATGCACCATAACGTCTGGCTCCTTGCCCTTTTAAGTTAGTTTTTTGAGACACAGTCTCATTAAATTGCCCAGGCTGGCCTCAAATTTGTGATCCTCCTGCTTCAGCCTCCCAAACAAGTCTGGTTTAAGAGGCATATGGCATTGCACTAGCCTGACACTGTTTTTCTTTAAATTGATTCCCAATTTCTTATGTTAGCTTTGTAAATATCTTTAATAGATCAACGTGATAGTCATATTTCGTATTATACATTAAATATAGAGCTACTAAAATTAAAAAAGCATTAACTTGTAGACCACCTAAAACCTTCCTGCGAACTACCAGAGGCACACTGGGAAATAACAGTGTGGTCTGGGGGTAAGAAACTGAGGCACGGGGATGAAGAAAGTATGTGATTTGCTCCAAAACAAAGGCCAAGGTGACAGACAGGGTCTCCATCCTCCTGCAGGTTTTCAGAGGTCACCCAATAAATCATTCCGGTACACAGATGGTAAATAGCTGAGAAGGCACAAGGCCCACCTGTGACGCTCCCAAATGGGGAAACAGTCACAGTGCTGGATGGGCCGTGCACCTGCAGTGGGTGGGGACTTTGGCTCCCACTGGAGGGGGCACGGACGCCTCCTTCTGTTCTCCAACCACCTGCCTTGCCCTCTGGCCCCAGTGACCGTCTCACCTCACCTTAGCCAAAGCCCAGTCTTACAAGACTTCTTTCCCAGGAGGGGATGACACTGCTGCAGGCTCCTGGGCTGGCTCTGAGATGCGGGCTCCTGCACAGGTGGCTAAGGTTCCCAGTGCTCCACGAGTGAGGGAGGCCTGTGGTGCCAGCCAGCAGGGGGCTCAGGCTGCAGAGGGAAGGGCTGGAGAAGGACTTCAGTCCTGTAACGGCCAGGTGGCTGGGCCTGAGTGCTACAAGAGGGGGTGAAAACAGTGCTGACTCAAGTGGCATTCCAGGCTTCTATTTTGAAGCAAAAAGTTCTCAAAAGCTTTGGCTCCTCTGGCACTGTGAACCCAGAGACTCAACAGTGTGTAGGCCTTGGAATCCCAAAAGGGTTGCTCCACACCCAGGGCACAGAGCCTCCTAAGAAGTCACTGGAGCAGCCGTCATTTGCTCAGTGCTTACTGTGTGGTTGGCTGTGCGGAGTCCATCTCTCTTTCTCCTCCCAGCACCTGCGGGTTAGGTGCTACCATAACCCTCATTTTCAGATGTAAACTGAGGCTCAGGGACATATAGTCTTAGGCTTGTGACAGCAGTAGGGGGATCTGACTCTAAATCTGTGCTTGTAACTATCACTGGGGACAGAAATGACAAGGAGACCAGGGGCTTCTTCCATCCTGCCATGCGTCACAGGGCACCCAGTTCTGGAGCAGAACAGTACGGCTTGGATTTGCATCTGTACCTGCTTCCTCCATGGAGAAGAGGGTCTGCAGTCTCTTCTGGGCAGGCTCGTTGCCCAGAGCTGCTGACTGCTGGTAACACCTTATGGCCTCTCCCAGGTTCCTCTGCACACCAAGGCCTCTCTCATAGCAAATTCCCAAGTGGTATCTACTCTGTGAGTCCTAAAGAGGGACAGACACAAACAGGAATGAGGAACTGAACCAGCCAGGGGCAAGGTGAGTCAGGCACCCTGGGACTTCATCCAAGCAGGGGGAAGGAAGCCTCAGCCCGGGGCCACTAAGCATTCCAAGGGATCTCAACCATGAGACACCCCAGTTCCCTTGCCCGACTCAGCCACAGCCCTGTGGTGGCTCCTCTTGCAGGGCCAGCTGAAGGCTGCAGAATTACTCTGCCTTGTATGGGACTGCACTCTCCTGAAAGAGCAGGAGGCCATGGTAGAGAAAGGTCCACCTCCCAGGGCACCCTCTGCTTCCTGACTGCATGAGAGCTGAGAAGCAGAAGTGACAAGAGTGCTTCTCTCCCCCATAGACGGCTCGTGGCCCTGAACTCTGCAAGGCCCTGAACTCTGTGGCTGCACTGCTCCAGAGGTGGGGTAGGGACAGGAGTGCAGGCTCACACCAGCCAGCCTGGCTCCACCCTTGGCTCTGACCATCCTCAGACCTGTTACTGCACATCTCAGTGCCTTTGCTTCCTCATCCATGCAGTGCTGCTAACAGTCCTGTCTTACTAGGTTTTTGTGTTACAAAACAAAAACTACTGAAGATCAGTGCTAGTGTTAATATCGCCATTAGTGAATCTCTTTCTACTGAAATATTTTCATCATATGAAATCTCCCTACAGAAGAAGGAAACTAGGGGGCTGGGGATGTAGCCCAGAGGTAGAGACTTGGGCCCTGGGTTCAACCCCTAGCAGCACAAACACACACAAAAAGAACAGAAAATAAAACCAAAATCCACACTGTGCACTCCCAATTGTGGTCCTATTTCTCTTCTACCCTCCATTGTCAAAAGTTCTGCTACAAGGCTGGTAAGATAGCTCAGCAAATCAAGTGCCTGCTAAGGCAAGTGCTGGGACCAGGGTTGGTTCCCTGGGGAGTGCCCAGGTATGCCCAGAGCGTGGACTGTAGGCCCATCCCACCTGAGGAAGGCTGGGGGGGCTCCTTACAGAAGGGTATTGGTTGATGATACCGGTCTACTTCTGACAGCTCTCACAGATATGGTGGGCAACAGAATGGACAAGGCAGTATTGTGACACCCAAAGCTTCAATAAAGCCAGAAAAAGAGAGCAGCAGCAGCCATCATGTAGGAAATTACATGGCAGGCACACTGCCTACTCCATCCAAGGGTTCTGGCCCTTCAAGGTACAAATGAAACCAGATACTGGTCTAATACCCTTGAAGAATTCGGCAAACCACAAGTGTTTCTCAGTTATGTAAAGCTTTAAGATTTGCTGCATTCAAGGTAGCTATTCGCCTCTAATCCCACCATTTAGGTGAGGCACGAGGATTGCTGCAAGTTCAAGGCCAGCAGGAATTACAAAACCAAAGCAAGCCAAATAAACAGCTGTTTAACTCAATACTTCCCAAACCCAATTAACCATGTTTCCTTTAATGCCAGTAGAACAAACCCTGGGCTAGGCAGCCTGTATTTCACTCAAGCAGACGTCCTTTCCATCTACTTAGTGTGCTCCACCCTGCATGTCCAACTTCTCCAGATGGGCGTTGCTCAGGGCAACACTCACTCACTGCTAGTACAGCTTACAGACTCTCACGCCTGCTACCTCAGTCAGATCTCGATCCTTCCAAAAATCCTGTGTAGGGGGCTGGTGAGTTAGCTCAGTGTCTGAAGTGTGTTCATTAGCAAAATCAGTCAGGGGGAAAGAGACTGTGATTCAATCCCCTGCTCCACATGCCCCACCAGACCTGCCCTTAAGGCAGCCTGAGCCAGCCAAAGGGAAAAAAAAAAAAGAATCCTCCAAAAATCCTGTGTAGTAGGGGACAGGTATTATTTTGCTGTTGGGGTGGATATGCATGAGCGCGCAAGTGTATGTGCATGACACTAGGGAATGAATAACTAAACCCAGGAGCTACAACTGAGCTATAACTCAACTTTTTATTCTGAGATAGGGTCTTGCTAAATTGCACAGCCTGATCTTGACATGGTAATCCTTCTATCCCAGCCTTGGGGATTACAGGAATGTACTGCCAAGCCTTGCTGTTACGTTGATTTTACTAAGTTTGTTTCTTTTGGTTTCCTTGTTGTACTAGGCATGGAATCAGGGCCTCACATATGTTAGGCAAGAGCTCTGCTACTGAGCTAGATCCACAGAGCCAATTATGTTGATTTTACAGATAAGGAAACATTTAAAACAAGAAATGCCTGTCCAATAGTGTACTGGTAAACATTTAGCTACTGACAGAGTAGAAGGAACCCTGCTATGTAGAGAATTTAACAGTATCTGTGGGCAAATGCTCCAACCCTCGCTGACTGTAGGCCCTGAGAGGCCACTGCCCAAGAGCCACATAGAACATTAGCGGGCGCTAAAGTCTGAAGCCAGCCCAAGGCTCTTAGCAAGCCACAGCCTATGCACACAAGTCCATGTCAACTCCCACATGCTCCTCTGGCCACCCTGGGTCTACAGCAAGCCTGGTATCACAAGTCGCATACCCCGCTGCTGGCGGCAAGCCACAAATATTTCACAGCGCTCTGCTCGTCCAGGTGTGGCTCCTTGGTGAAGAGTACCCCGAGGAAAGCCTGGGCCTGTGAGCAAAGAGGAAGGAAAAGCCACTGTGATCACGCTCACCTCCACACAGTCCAGACAGCCCAATGGTGGACCCTGCCGACTGCACGCACCTCTCTCAGGCCCGAGTCTGCAGCCTGCTTCAGTATGGACAGTGCTCTCTGTCGTTCAGGGTCCCCAAAGGAGGCTGGGGCTTGCAGCAGACATCTGGCATAGCGGTACTGAGCAAGGCTGTGGCCCTGGCTAGCAGCCAACTGGTAATAAAAGATCGCCTAGGGTGAAAGAAGAAACACCCTAGTCTGCTCAGAGCTCTCTAAGCACTTTTTCTCTGACTGAAAATTTAAAAAATAATAGTCATCATAGATTAGTCAGGAAATATAGATTAAGCCAAAATTTAAGCATATAAACAAATTCCAAGGAAACGTCTCCTAAAGATCATTCTACGTTAAAATTTTAGTGTACTGGCTTGCAAATTTATTCCCATAGACATGTTACATATAGATACAGAGAGTCATTCACAATGAATGGTTTCTCCTGCCAATAAATACAGATCCTGCATGTCACTTAAAAGTCTATGTAGATAAAATTAAGCAGTTCTGTAGCGAAGGAACACTAAATTGTTCCTCCTATTTTGTTTGCTTGTTTGGAATTTTCTGTCTTTTTGAGACAGAGTTTCACTATGAAGACCAGGCTAACCTTGAACTCTTTGCAGCCCAAGCTGGCCCGGATTTACAACAACCCTCCTGTCTCAGCCTTCCAAATGCTGAGATTACAGGAACACGCCACCACTTTTGGCCTGTTTGTTTTGTTTTTTGCCTTCACACACAACTTGAAGAAACACGTTGTGTATAACATCATTTTGTACTTATCCTACTTTTTTTTTTCTTATCCTACTTTTAAAGAATCCATTTATCATGGTGCTGCTCCAGGGCTGGGGAGATGGCTAAGTGGAATAAGTGCTACCCTGGCAAGCGCAAGGGCCTGAGTTCAATCCCTGGTTCTACCAAAAAAAAAACCCCAAACAAACAAACAAGGTGCTGCTCCATGTTGGGGGTACAGCTGCAAAGAAAAAAGCAAGGTGCATGCTCTCCCTGAGTTGACATTCCTAGAAGGTAGGAACTTCCTATTTTGTTCTCATAGCTAGGCTACCATCAGGTCAGAGAAGCCAGGTAGTCCCTGGCCCCTACTTGTCGCTCAGTTCTGGCACTCCCTTTGGGTAACTGGGCAGAAGGGACAGTACCTTGTGAAGGTCCTTATGGGTGCCTCTGCCATGCTCATGACACAAGCCCATGTTGTACTGTGCTTTGCTGTAGCCACGATCTGCAGCTTTCTGGAAGTAAGAAAAGCCTGCTGTATGGTCTCTGGTCCTCATGCTCTCTGTCCCTGTAAGAAAGCACAGGGCACCAAGGGCTTCCTCCAGGAAGGTGCCACAGCCTTGGCTAGGCATGCACAAGCTCCACATCTCTTCACCCTTGTGCTAGATGCTGGCATTTATTCTCACCTGCCAAACAGCTCCTCAGTCTGCCCTGGGTGTCAGCGGCTCTGCCCTCCTATAAGCTACCCCTCCTTCTCATAGTCCAACAGTCTCACTGTCCCTTGGAAACCATCCCACTATCCAGCAGTGTGCTTGTGCTTTTCCCAACCAATGAGACTCTCTCAGGAATCTGACTCTTGATCAGATTGAACAAGGAGGGAAAAATAGCTCTTCTAGGTCTACTCTGACAGCAGCAGTCTGGCAGTACTGTCTATCAGTTGCTGTCCCCTGGGTCCCTGCAACTTCACTGATTCTTGTCCTTTCGGAGGCTTGGAAGGTCAAGGGATCTCAACTGACTCTGGCTTTGTTGGCCAGAGTGAATTTCAGGTGGCTTATAATCAACAAACCCCACTTGCCACCCTTGTCATCTGAGGACACTGGGAGCAGTAAAGGAAGGAGCTCTTTACCCTGCCCAAACATGGAAACAGTAAAGGCCCACGAATTTCGCTTAAGCTGGTTCCTGCCTGCAGCCTCTTTGCTTCTACTGTCAGGCGTCCTGCTTCTGTTCTGAGGCCTCCAGACCACAGTCAGGCTTTATCCACTTTCGTGGCATTTTCCCAATATACCAAATCTTTTCCTATGAACTAAACTGTCTCAAGAGTACAAATCCTGTCTCCTCAATTAGACTGTAAAATCCTAGAGGGAGAGCAGAAAAAAAGAATGTAGGAAAAATAACTTTGCATAGGGTGAAAGCACTATACAAATGCAAAATATGATTATAGCTTATGCTGCCTTTGTGTTCTGCCACAGTGCTTAGGCTGGCTGAATAAATGAATATATGAATGAAGGAATGGGCAAGAAATTCTAAGAAGAGGCTGCCATCAAGAACACAAAAAGCTAATGAAGGAGAAACCAAGTTCCATTCAGCCAGCAGAGAATTAAAGTCACCTCCCTGCTGCCTGAAAGCCTGCTGTCCAGGGTTCACAGAGCCTCTGTCCTTGGGAGAAGACTTTAGAGGTCACAGGATCCAACCCTGTCCCAATCCCCCATGCTGGCTCCAGCCAGATCACTCTATTCCTGTCCTCTTCCTCTAATCTCCAACAAGCCTCCAACACATTTTACTTAGCTGTCAGTAACAGCTCCCGCCTGGTCTCATTCCTCCCTGGAATCCCTGCTACATTTGTCGGCACAACAGCCAGCTCAATCTTGGGAAAGGTAAATCAGATCATGTGACTAACCCTCTCACTACTCCAGCTTAAAACCCTCTATCCTGGTTCAGGTCTTTGAGCCCTCTCAGAATTTATCTCCTTTCTTTCCCCCTCCCCATATCTCGGAACTCATGACCTTGCACTTGCTATGCAGGTGCAGGTGGGCTGAGCTATCTCCTCTGCCCTTTCCTGGAGATCACAGGGCTCCAGATACACTTAGCAGTCTTTTGTTACCTTGGTAAACAACTTCAATCCTCCCTCAGTGAAACAACTTTTTACTCCTTGTTTCCCTGGGTTGGAAAACTCATTCCCAGACAGGAACAAAAGGGGCTTGCTTTTGTCATCAGTTCTTAGCTTTAAGAATTTTCCTCTCAGCAAAGACTTCAGATTGTGAAGGTATTCATTGGCAAGTTACTAAACATTCCCATTGTGTGTGCCTGTGTGTGTTTTTGTTTGTTTTTGGTGGAACTAGGTATTGAACTCAGGCCCTTGCACTTGCCAGGGAAGCACTTATTCCACTGAGCCATCTCCCCAGCCCCTATATGTGTGCTTTGGGACAGGTTCTCACTAGGTATCCCATTGATCCTCCTGCTCTACCTTCCAAGTGTTGGAATTACAGGTGTGCACCACCATGACCAGCACTCCCTTGTATTTTTTTGGTTTTTTATTTATTATGTATTTTAGTACAGGGTCTACAGGGTCTCACTACACAGATTGGATTCGTAGTGATCATCTGGTTTTCAGCCTCCCAAACTCTGGGATTATAGGCATGCACCACCACGCCCAGTCTCAGTCCCCAGTCTCAGTGTGCCCTGGGGGTCGGAACCCACACAGCATGCCTCAGATCGAATCCCTGCAGGCGGTTTAATCTACTGAGCTATCTGGTTGGCTCTCCTTATATTGTTTTCTTTGTATTTGTACCTGAAATTTTGTTTTCTATTTGCCAATTTACTGCTCTTCTCTCCTTTGACTCACATGTGAAAAGATAAGGATGATGTCTTTCTTTTGGACATAGGGTGTTACTGTGTAGCTCAGGCTGTCCTTGAGCTCATTATGTAGCCAGGGCTGTTCTCATTCACAGCAATCCTCCTGCCTTAGCCTCCTGAGTACTGGGATTACAGGCATGTGCCACCACCTGGCTCTGGACATAGTCTTGGGAATCACTGTATCTCTAGCACCTACAATAGGGCCTAGCAAAAAAAAAGTTCTATAAATTTTCTCTTTTCATCAGTCCTAGCTTCTCACCCTTCTTCCAACTAGACCCCAATGCTACAACTCAAAGGCTTCAGATCTGAGTCAAGTCACTGCAGAACCAAGATAAACATGCAGACTCCAGGTAGGGCTCAAAAGCTTCCTGTTCATGCACTTCAGTACCTGCTCGAAACCTCAGGAGTCTGTCTTTCCTAAGCATGACAGAGAAAATAAGCATCCTGTAGGATCTATTTTTTCCTACCTGTATATTAAAAAAATTTTCAAGCTGGGTGTGGTGGTGCACACCTATAATCCCAGCACTTGGGAGGCAGAGGCAGGAGGAGCACTGCAAGTTTGAGACCAGTCTGGGCTACAAAATGAGCTCAAGGCCTGATGGAACCGCATAGCAAGACCCTGTCTCAAAAAGACAAAAATAAATTAATTTAAAGAAAAATAATTTTCAGGTAAGTACATGGCCATGCAGTCTACACTTCTCAGCCTCCCCAGGAATGGGGTAGCCATAAGCCCACATTCTGGCTTCTATGACTTGCTGGAAGTCTGAGTTCTGGGTCCTTAAAGAGGAGGGGTCATTAAAGGAGGGGAGGCCTTTAGCCTCTCCCACCTGCCACCTTCCAGCTGGCTGGAATATGGCAAAGAGAATAGGAGCTGACAGAGCAAACTGAACCTCAAAATGAAAGCCATGTTTTGTCTGTGTGTGTGTGTGTGGTACCACGTAGTGTGTGTGTGTGTGTGTGTGGTACCACGTATTTAGCTCAGCCCAAGCCAGAGCAAACTGAACCTCAAAATGAAAGCCATGTTTTGTCAAGTGTGTGTGTGTGTGTGTGTGTGTGTGGTACCACGTATTTAGCCCAGCCCAGGCCTTTACACAAAGCTATATCTTCAATTCCTTTTAATTTTTTTAAATTTTTAGACAGGATTTCATTAAGTTCCTAAATTGTCCAAGCTGAGCACAAACTTGTGCTCTTCCTGGCTCAGCCTTGCAGCTGTTGAGCATGGAAGCGCAGTTTTAGAATGGCAGCATTCATGTAAGTAAGAGCAGGCCCCAGTAAGTACATGTAACTAGAGGCTATCCTTGTAATTGAAATAAATCAGATCCTCATGTATAAATATCATAGTGTCTCCCTAGAATAAATAAAACCTGAAAAGTATAATAGATATAGTAAAACAGAAAGAAACTGAAACTAAGTATTAAACAAGGAACATGTGGGAAATGAGAAAAGATAGAAAAAAGGGGGAAAATCATACAAGTATATATACAGCAAAGCTGAGATGACCGTACTAATAATTTCCATCAGCTTTTTTAAAAAAGCAGTTAATGCTTAGAATTTTCATTCTAACTCTATACGCTGATATCTGTGATCTATGCAATTACATCAAGGACAGCAATACAGAAACTATGGCTGAATACCTCTCATCTTGATCTTCTAAATGTGTACCATGTCTAATGGCTCATCAGTTATTAATTATACTCTCTTTAAAATAAATATTAAAGGGGCCAGGGAGATGGCTCAGTGGAATAAGTGCTTCCCTGATAAGCACAAGGGCCTGAGTTCAATCCCTGGTTCCGCAAAAATAAATAAATAAACAAATAAAAAATACATAAATAAAATAAAATAAATATTAAAAAAGTAAAAAAACAAGAAAAAAAATTAAGCTTTATTAAAAGCAAGCATTAATATTCAATTATTTGTCCCATCTCACATAGCTGTTATCTGTTAATCTGAGCAACAAATTTGATGACAAAAATAGGTAATATAACAACCATTGCTAATTTGCTATTCTTTCCAAAACCTGTAACATATCTATTGTCTTATGTTACCCTGATTTTGCTATTTTTTTTTCTTGTACTTTTTTTTCTTCTCAAAATAAAAGTAAAAAAAAAAAAAAAGGAGTGGGTCCCAACTGGGCATGGTGGCACACACCTATAGTCCCAGCAGATGGGTGGCTGAGCCAGGAGGACTACTGTGAGTTTGAGGCCATCCTGGGCTATAGGCAAATGACTTCAAAGCCACCTTAAAGTACAGACTGAGTCCCTGTCTCAAAAAGAAAACAAAAAACAGTGTGTCCCTGATACCACTGAACTACATGCCAGATTTGCTCTGCTTGCCTGGAAGAAAAAAAAAAAAACTGATTTAAAGTACTCCCTTGCTGACAGTATTCTACCTAGCCCACCCCTCTCCTATCCCATCACCTTGCCTGGTCCCCCAATTACCCAGGAAGTTGAAAGCAATGGAAACACTGAGCTGGAAAAGCTGCTGAATGGAAGTCACAGCCTCCTCGAGGGAAAGAACTTTCGATTTATCGTGTTCCTGGGGAAGAAATACAGACACATGAAGGGATAGTGGCTGGGACTGCTACTCAACCTGGGAAGGATACAGAGGCAAAATCTGGCTAATACCTTCTTTTCATCAGGGTGCTGTGGCTTGGCTGGCGTTGGCTCTGACTCAAAGCTATCATTGGCATCCAGAAAGCTGAAATCACTGACACCTGCAAAGGACAAGGGACAAGCATGTGACTTTGTTCTCCCTCCTCTCCCAGGCTGCCCAGCCTCTCCATCCAGCGACCCTCTGGGGGTCCAGACTGAGTCTGGATCACCCCAGAAAGCAGGGATCCTCACAATTTCTCATGTACAGCAACGATGTCCACCTGCCCAATACCCCTACTCTACCCCTCACCCCCACCTCTCCTTCTGCAAACTGGGGTGAGGTCATACCTTCTTCAAGGGGCTGCTGAGGACCAGCTTTTCTCAAGGATCTGAGAGAGAAGCTTCCGGGCTGAGCTGAGGGCTTTTCCAGGCCCAGATTGGGTTCCCTGAGGCTGAGGTGCCTGGGGGCCAGGCCGGCAGAGCCAGGGAGGACATGCCTTCGCAGGGCTACAGAGAAAGAAGTGGGAGTAGGTCAGAAGGGAGCAGAGCCACTGACCCCGAGTGCCTCTAGGTCAGAGGAAGAATTCCTAAGAAGCTCTGGGAGGCCTCCCTCCCACTCCTCCTTCTCCACTTCCTCTCTGGGCCCACATTTATGCTGATCTCCCAAATTAGGCATAAATCACTCTTTTTGCTTAATTCTTGTGTCACAGGGCAGCATCTACCATAGGTACTGTTGTAGCTTCAGCTGTGCTTTATCTAATGGCAATACTGACAAGATTATAATCACAATGATAAGGATAAGACCTAATACTTAGGGTTGGGGATACAGTTTAGCAGCACAGTGCCTGTCTGGCAAGTGTGAGGCCCTGAGTTTAATTTCTGGTACCAAAAAAGAAAATAAAAAACCCCTAAAATGAATAGTCTTAGTATGTACTGGGCACTGTTCTAAGGCCCTGATATGTATTAAGTCATTTAGTTTCCCTAGGAAACCTCTACAGTTTTTTTTTTTTCTGTATTTTAGGGAAGGGCCTACAGGTTGTTCAGGGTCTCACAGCTAGATCAGACTCAGAGTGATCCACCTATTTACAGCTTTCCAAGAACTGGGATTATAGGCATGTGCCACCATGCCCAGTCTTAATTGCCCTCTCAGCACGCCCAGGGAGCAGGGTTGTCATGGCAGGCCTGGGGATTAAACCCCTGACCCCTGAGCTTGCTTGCAGGCGCTTTAATCTGCTGGGCTATCTGGCTGGCCCTATAGTTTTATTATTATCCCATTTTACAGATGAAGAAACTGAGGCATAAGGAAGTTGTTCAGGGATATAACACTAGCACGTAGGGTGAGGATGCAGCTGAGTGGCACAGTGCCTGCCTGGCAAGCACAAGGCCCTGAATTAGACTCCTGGTACCAAAAACAACACTAGCATGTAGGCCAGGCATGGTGGTACACACCTGTCATCCCAGCTCTTGGGAGGCTGAGACAAAAGGACGGCTGTAAATTCATGGCCAGCCTAGGCTACACAATGAGTTCAAGACTAGCCTAAACTATATAGCAAAACCCTGTCTCAAAGAGGAAAGAAAAAAATATCAGCATGTAGGGGCTTCAACCTTTATAATTCAATCTCACTCCAGTTAGTCCATATAACTTCATGTGTTATGCACATAACACATATAAGACATAGACTCATTCATGGATGAATGTCTGAATGACCAGAAAATGGCCTAACTGGTTAAGAGCTGAGCAGGAAGCTATACCTATGATCTAAAGTAGCCTGGACTTGATGTAGTCAGCATAATAGGAACCAAGGACAAACTCCTGGGCCCTTATTACTCATTAAAAGCACAACTGGTGCTTTCTTCTGAGGCAGTCAGGGAATTACAAGCAGTTTTTGCTAAAAGTCAAGCCTCTTCACTTGGGTAGCAAAGTGTAGAACCAAGATGTGACCTTCAGTTTTGCATTCCTTATTACCCTAAACTTTGTGTTTTTTTCTTTATGTATTTGGTATAAGATCTCACTACACAGCCCAGACTCATAGTGATCCTCCTGTTTTTAGCCTCCTCAGTGCTGGATTACAGGTGCATGCGACCATGCCCAGACTTAATCAACCGCTCAGCACACCCCCAGGGTGGGGCTGGCACAGCATGTGGGACCGAGGATCGAACCCTGGTCCCTGTACTTGCCAAAGCAGGCACTTTAGTCTGCTGAGCTATCTTGCTGGCCCTTAATACCTTAAACCTTGAATACACGTCACTCACTTTTAAAGTCAACCAAATAAAGTTTATTAGCCCTAAACTTCCCTAACCTAGGTCACCTCCTTTCAGGATGGAGGACACCCAAAGAACAGCAACAAGTAATTTGCAGGACTCATGGGGACATCTCATGCCAGCCTTCCTGATTCCCACTGTCCAATCCTTCCCCCTTGGACCATCTCTGGAAACAGAGTCACTGTCCTCAACTGACAGCCACCTGGGTCTCAGGAAAAGTACACCAACAGAAGCAGTGATTTCTGAAACTGTCCTATTAATCAGTTTTGAAGCTGTCTTATTGCTATTTAATAACATTTTTTAAAAAGCAGTGATTTCAGAACAGCCCTCAAGCCATGAGGGTTTCTCCAAAGTTAGGAAACCAAGCCTGTGATGATGATCAACAGGACCCTGGTGTGGCATCCACACGACCTCAGCTAATCCTGGGAGGCCCGATCCTTTTCATGAGAGCTTGTCCCTGCCAGCCAGTACTACAGTGGGAATCCTTTCCCTATTTTCTCTCTTTTCAAGTAAAGTTTTTACCTGTAAAGTCACACCATTGCTCAGTTTTAATTTCCATTATCACTAATGCAAGGACCCATGCTAGCTGGTGATCGACTTGTGGGGCTCCTTCCATAGGTGGTGACAGGAGGGCACAGGAACACGAAGGAGTTCACACCCTGGGTGGGTAAAGCCTCTGCACATTTCCCTTCCTCTGACTTCAGATAGGAAAGGCAAGGACCTGCAGATGGCTCTTTTCCTGAGGTGTGTCTGAGATGCTTCCTGACCCTGGGCGACACCCAGCCAGTCCTCTACCCCAGGATGGAGAACTCACAGGAGTGTAGGTGCCACCAGGGAGATGAGAGGAAACGATCCAGGGGACTTCGCCAAGAGCAGCGTTCTGCCTGCTGAGGCCCTGTGGACAGGAATGCCTGATAGTGGACCTGTCGTGCCACCTGCAGGGCCAGCACAGCCAGAGTGCCCTGGAAAAGACAGCAGCATATCAGAGACCTGGTCCCCTCCCCAACCCTCCAACTGCTTCAGACTCAGCCCTCAGCATAATCGTCCTTTCCTTGGGAGGAAGCCTTTCCTGTTTCTGGGTGGGGCAGCTCCCTATACAGCTCACAGCACCCAAATCTCTCCTCTGCTACTTCATTCTCCTCATTGTGATTGTTCATTGTAGGTAGGTCTGTCACTCCTGCCTCTAGGAGACACACTTTTTGCTGACCAACATATCCAAAGACCCCGCATGGTACAAAGTTAGAGAAGGAGCCCAGTAAACAGAAGCTGCACAGACCCAGCACAAGCGACTGAATACACAAAATGCAGGCGGCAAAGAGATGATGCAGTGAGATGCAGTCTGGCACAAATGCAGGACAAGTCCCCACTATGTACACTCTGCAGTGTGGTGCAAGCTTCCCTTTCCTGCAACTGAGCCACCCACCGCACATGTGTGGGCTTGTTGCAGGTGTCTTTTTTCTGACCAGAATGCAGAAAACCTGAGCCAACTGCTATTCCAGTGACTCCTAGATTTCCCATCTCCTGTGCTGTGCTTGGGAAGGGACAGCTACATGCTTATTTGTTCCAGCAGGCACGGTTTAAATGGCAACTAAGACAGTTACACTCTCTGTCTGTATGAAATTTGTGTCTTGTGCTGAGAAAGACAAAACCTAAATACACAGAAAAATAAATAAATAAATGCTGTAATTAGTAATTACGCTTGATGCAAGCAGGAAACAAATCAGCAGGTTACACACAGCGCTGAGTGGGAGACTGGACCCAACGAGGGATGAGGGAAAGCCCCTTGGTGTGAGCCAAGGCCAGAACAACAGAAGGCGCCAGCACTGTGAAGGCACAAGTATCCCTGGCTCTGGGGATGGCTTGTGTACAGCCCCTTTCATATAGGCAGTGGGGACAGAGTCAAAGTAGCATCAGGACCTCTGGAACACAGTTCCAGTTCCCCAAAGAAACCAGTGTGGGACTCTGCTCCAGGACTCAGTTTTGGCAAAATGGAAAATGTTTCCCTCAACAGGGTTTTGTTTTTAACTTTCTGCAAAGCTTTATTCCAGAGGGGCTCTGTCCTTCTTGGCAGCTGCCTTCCTTACGGCGGACAGCACACTGCTCACCTCCTTGTGCTTCCTCTTGGCATGGATGTGCATTCCCACCGTTTTCGTAATGAACTTGAGGTGCATTTTTCCTTGGAGACCTTGAGGAGCTCCACGGTGCTGCCCCTAGGGGGCAAAGCCACACACCTCCCGTATGAACTTGGCCTTAGGTGAGGCGTCCACAACAGTGGCTGTGCCTCAGTTTGCTCACATTCTTAGTTACCTTATGGCCTTTATGAGGCCCACAGCCATGGGATAGCATAGGGTCATGGCTACCATTCTTCGATGGTTGCTGCAGAGGAAGCTCAACAGAGTTCTTTATACCCTGGTTTTATACAGAAACCCAGAAAGCAGTGTTCTTGTCATGGAGTAACTCCAACTCAACTCTGCTGATGACACCAACTTGCAGGTTAAACAAAGTGAGGCTCAGTTGGGTGTGGTGGCACATGCCTGTAATACCAGCACTCGAGAGGCCGAGACAGGAGGACAGCCAGGAATTTGAGGCCAGCTGGGACTGCACAGTAAGTTTAAGGCCAGCTTGAACTACAAAGCAAGACTTCAAAACACAAAAGTGAGTCTCAGCAAGGGGATCCACACAATTCCAGCACTCTAGCAGGCTTAGGCAAGAGGATCAAAAGTGGAGCCCCATCTGGGCAATCTAGCAACTCAGTGAGACCTTGTCTCACAATTAAAAACAAAAACAAAAAAACATTAAAAGGACTGGGGATATAGCTCAATGTGAAGACCAGGGGTTCAATTCCCGTTACCCTCCTTCCCAAAGTAAGGCTCAGAGAGATGAAGTCATCTGCCTAAAGTATACAGCATAAAAGCAGGGATGGGATGTGGCAGACAAAATAATGATGTATGTGCAAAGTTTATTCACAATATATTCAGTCTGGACTTTTTCCCTAAAGGTATAACCTCTGTCCTTCGAGCCCTAGTGTTCACTACTAGGAGGGTGACTTTGAATATCACATTCAACAAATATTTATTGAGTAACTAACAGTCAATATGGACCAACTAATTAACGTGAGCTAGGCTATGTACTTTAAGTGCTTGTACAAGTCATATGAGGCAGTGCAGCCTGAATTCCAGAGTTATATCTGGCTTCTCACTCAACAGCTGTAACCTTTAAACATGTTACTTAATATTTCACAGCCTAAGTTGCTCATACTCAAAAATGAAGGTTATAGACTGAGCATGGTAGTATGCATCAATAATCCCAATGTTGAAAACAGGAGGATCACCATGAGTCTGATCTCTGTGGTGAGACTCTGTAGACCCTGTACTAAATACATTTTTTAAACAAAGTTATAATTCCCTTGTAAGACATTAGGACAATGCATATGTAACGATTTCTATTAATAATTAATGCTACTTATTAGCTGTTTCTTATTATTTACTGTAAGCTCCATGAAGGCAAGGCTTATAGCTACTTTGTTTTCCACCACTTCCCTTAGGGCCTAGCAAAAACACCTGACTTGGAGGTGTGAATAAATGTTTATTGAATGAAACAAAGAATAAATACATAGCTTGGGTGGGAAGTAACCATATCTCCATAAATATGCTCCAGTGCCATGGTTCCTCACTGTGTGAAGACAAAGCTAATCTTGCTCTGGTTTTTAGACTAGAAAATTTCTCTACACAGGACCATTCTCATCCATGCTAAAGGCAAAGGTCAGGGCTGGGGAAACCTTACCCATGAGACAGCATCCCACAAGGTGTGTGGGGAGACATGAGCAGACATCCACTGGAAAGCATCCTTCCATCCGTGGGCCTTTGGATCCCTGCTTGCACTTGGCCCATGACAGACTGACCTAGATAATGCAATTAGAGGCTAGCCAGTTTTGTCCAAAATGTGGGCAGCGAAAGTTCAGGAGAGAATATGGGCGACGAAATGGCAATGTCTTACCTGTGAACTTTGGGAACAGAGACCAACAAGGAGAAGGTCGCCTGAGACCCATCTGGGTTGGTGGGCTTGGAAGTCACCCCTTGAAAATCAGGACCCAGCAGACGGGGAAGAGCTGTATAGAAAACAATGATCACTTTAACAGGAGCAGGACAAAAGTGGCCTAGCAATCTTACTTCTAACCCGAAACAGTACTTTACCCTAGCAACACAGAAAGAAATCACTGGCATCTGTCTCTTGAAATGTTTTTGCTTTTGGGGTGCTGGAAAATTGGAACCCTTTGTGCATGTGGCAAATGCTCTATCACTCAGCAACTTCCACAATCTTTGCAGTCGATTTTCTTTTTTTGAGTGAGGGGCTTGAGACAGGGCTTTGCAAGGTCAGGCTGGCCTTGAACTTATTATGTAGCCCAGGCTGGCCTCAAATTCATGAAGATTCTCCTGCCTCAGCATCCCTAGTGGTAGGATTACACGTGCAGTGGTTCTGAAACATGGAGACACATGGCGATCTTTAGCCTAATAGATATTCTAAAGGACCACGACAGAACCAGTACAGCATTATGTCTCTGAGTGCAGCACCTACATTTTGAAGAATCTCCCCCATGTGATTCCGATGTCCTTTAATCGGTGGCCACCTCGCTCCATGACCACACATACACACACGGCCCCAAATTCAGAGCAACAGTCTCTAAATTCCTCTTTATTCGCGGGCTTCGCCCACTGCACCGCCTCCCTTCGCGGATTCTTCCCCTCCCTGAAGACGCGCCCACCTTTCTGGAACTGAGCTCCTCCCGACGCGCGTCCAGTTCCACCGCCCGTGACTCCGGGCACCGGGCATGGTAGCCCCGCCCAGGTCCCGCCCCCCACTCTAGCCCCGCCCCTGTCGCGCCAGCGTTCTCCACACCCTTCCCCTCTGCACACGCGCCCCGGCCTCAGGGGCTCGGTGACTTTCCGGCGCTCGCGCTCTAGGTGCTCCCTACCTCGGCCCAGGAGTCCCGACAGGCGCCACATGCTGCCAGCACCATGGACAACCCGGGAGTGGAAGACGAGCCGGAGTGGGGCCTTCGGCCTGAGCTTCCACAGCCCGTGCTGCGCGGCCGCCCCACGCAAACCTTCAGCCAGCCAATGAGGACGGAGCCCGCCGGAAGGACGCGCTCCCCGACAGGAAGTGGGCATGGGAGCGTCGCGGGGCTCGCTGGGAAGGGAACGGGCGAGGTTAAAGCTTCTGGGCCGGGAGAATACCCCCGGCCGCTCTGCCAGGGGTGCAAACGCTAGGAAGGGTACCCGCAGGCGGCGAAGCTGGGCTGCGCGGAGCAGCCTCAGGCAGAAGGCTCTGAGGACGTGCGGACGCGGGGAGCTGCCAGGGGCCGGGGAACAGCGGACGGAGGAAGCTGATGGCGGAGCTTCCCGCCCGGGCCCGCAGCGTGGACGACGAGAACTATGCAGGGCAGGGGCTGCCCTCCTGAATTATAGCTCGGGCTCCTGTGTGACCTCAGGCCGACCCAGTCTCGTCCGGGTTATGCATGCGGTGTTGGGGGCTAGTGGGAAAACCTACAGGTTGAGACTCCTACGGTGCTCCTTTCCAAATACTAGAGAGTTCGCACACATCGTGCTAATCAGAGCCCCCACCTTCAGACCTAGCCAGTGTTACCTATTTGTTCTTTTGCGGGAAGAACGGCTCCCCCTTCACCCCGTTTAAATCTATGAAATAAAGCACTGTACTGTAGGCTGTTCAGATTTCTTCCCCCAGATAGGTGACCTTTAGGTGCGTGAATGTGTCCACGACAGGGTAAAGAAGCAATAGTGTCACCGACTTTAAGGCTCAGGCACGTGCTGTGAAAGTTGCATGAATTTGTTAAACAAGCTTTGAGCACCGCCAGTCACCATCCTAGAATTTGAGGAGAGACGAGTAAGGAGCATTTGTGGCTTTCAGGAATACATGGTCCAGTGGATTATGAGTGTACTCTGGAGTCTCACAAATCTGAGTTTGAATCCCAGCTCTCTAAATTTTATAGGTATGTTATCTTGTGCAGGTTCCCTGAACACACTAAACTATTCATCTATAAAAGAGGGGAAATTGCAGGGGCTTCATGCAGTGATGAGACTTAAATACAATAGTGGATTAAAAATGTTTAACTTAAGCCGGGCATGGTGGCGCATGCCTGTAATCCCAGCACTCGGGAGGCTGAGGCAGGAGGATTGTTGTGAGTTCGAGACCAGCCTGAGCTACAAAGTGAGCTTAAGGCCAGCCTGAACTGCATAGTGAGACCCTGTCTCAAAAAGACAAAAAAAAAAAAAAAAAAAAAGTTTAACTTAGTGTCTGGGGAGATGGCTCAGTGGAATAAGTGCTTCCCTGGCAAGTGCAAAGGCCTGAGTTCAATCCCTGGTTCTGAAGAAAAAAAAAAAAGTTTAGCTTACTTTTGACACATAGTACACGCCCAATAAACGTAATTGATATGAATCACAGTAGTGGATGGAGTGGGCAAATGTAAGAGATAACGTTCTTAACGTTTTTAGAGAAGTAGAGCAATTGGTTGTGAAAAGACACAAGGATTACATTTGAGTTGGACCTTTAGGAGTAACTTTTCGGAGTGGGGGAGGGAGAAAGGCATTGCAAGGAGCAGAAATAATTAAATGAGCCCAGAAGTTGGAATATTGGCAGACTATTAAAAACTACTTTTTGGGGATTTGGAACAGCTCTCTTCACATTACTTTTGGAACTGGCTCCAAATAAAATGACAAAGAGGCTGGGCTTGGCTCTGCGCCTGCTGGGACGTCTGAGCCCTTCTCTATTATGGCCCGTCTGCACTTTGCTTCGTACTTCAGGGTTGAACCCAGCCCCAGGTCTGCAGTGAAGACACCCTGACTGTTTGAGCCCTTCCTGCCCTCTAGCTTTTTCTAATTCCTGTAGCACTTAATGTCTTACCATACAGTTTAGCAGTAATTATATGTTGTCCTATTCTTTAATTGTCTCATTTGCATAAGTCTAGTCTCCCTGGGTTTTCCTTAGGACAGGGGTACCACTTATCCAACCTGTGTCCCTCATGGGTCCTGACCTAACTGTGGGTCCGTGGAATATGTTCAAATAACGCAAGTTGACTTGACCTAACACCTGTGCTAATGATTGCTGCCAAGAGCATCATAGGATTCACCAACCAAGTAAAACTATATTGTTTCTGCAGCCATGCAGTCATTGAGGACCCTCTGTGTTTGAAGTTAGAAGGTTTTGAAGAGCCGTTGCCCATGCCCGTAATTCTAGTTCTTTGGGAGGCCACTACAGGAGGAGCAAAACTTCCAGTCCCACTTGGGAAAATTAGCAGGACCCTATCTCAACATAAAGAATAAAAAGGGCTAAATGAGTTCAATCCTAAGTATCCCTTGAGGAAAAAAGTTTTGATGCAGAGGGTAAAGAACTGTCCTTATGCGTAGTTGGCTTAACAGACCAGCTGAATGAGGGGGAGAGGTCAAGGGCCACTGGAACGCTCACTGTTATATCAGGTTGCCTGTTCTGTGCTGCCCTCTATGCTATCAGGAATAACAACTTTGTTTCCCTGACATTTGGCTTAAGTGCCAACCTCAAGCATCAGACATTCTTTTCTCTTGCTCTGTGTTAGTAGATTATGGCTTAAAGCCAAGTTGATTCAATCCCTACCTACAGAGTAGGTCCTATCTTACACCAGGAACCTATTGACCAGGTGTTCAGTTAACCACCTCTGAAATGTGTATACAAGCATGTGTATCTATCACTGAAAGTGTTCTAGACATTACCTTTTCCCTTTTGTTTTTATTTTATTTTATTTTGAGACAGGTTCTCACTATGCAATTCAGGCTGGCTGTAAACTCACTACAGAGCCCAGGCTGGCCTTGAACTCATGGCAATCCCTCTGCCTCAGCTTCCTGAGTACTGGGATTACAGGCATGCGCCACCATGCCTAGCTTCTTAGGCATTCTTAATTTGCATTAATGAAATATATCAAAGCTTTCCTTCAGTCCTTGAGGATGTCCTGAGTATATCATAATTTAAAAAAATGGAGCGCAAGGGCCTGAATTCAATCCCCGGCTCTTCCAAAATAAATTAATTAATTAATTAATTAATTAATTAAATTAAAAAATGGATGTGGAGCCAGGGAGATGGCTCAGTAGAATAAGTGTTTGCCTGGCAAGCACAAGGGCCTGAGTTCAATCCCCAGTTCTTCCAAAACAAAACACATTTTAAAAAAAATGGAATGATCCCTGACCTCACAGATTTTAGGCATGCACCTGTAATCCTAGCACTAGGGAGGCTGAGAAAGGAGAACTGCCATGAATTCAAGGCCAGTCTGAACTACATAGTGAGACCCTGTCTCAGAAAATCATAGGGAAGGGGTTGGAAATGTGGCCCAGTGGTAGGGCTCTTGCCTTGTTTGTACAAGCCCCTGGGTGACCCCAGCACCACACAAAAAGGAAAAAAAAAAAAAAAAAAGAAAGAAAAAACAAAAGAAAAGCATAGCAGGGAAAAGAGTCAATAGGCAATTAAAATCCAGAATGGTGTTTTAGTTATAGATAGCAGTATAACAACCACTTCAACACTGAGTGGCTTAAAACAATCATTTCTCACAGTTCTGTGAATTGACTGGGTTCAGCTGGGCAAATCTGCTGGCCTCACTCAGGGCCTCTTGTGAGATGGTAGTCGGGTGGCAGCCAGAGCAGGAATTGTGGGGACAAGTAGGGCCCTGCAGACACTGGGCCTTCTTTCTTCTCCCTGTAATCTCAGGGCCTCTGCTCCTATGGCTCCTCCAGCTGGGTAACTGAACTTTATGCATGATGGCTCAGAGCTTCCAAAGCATAACAGCAGAAGCTACCCAGGATTCTTAGGGCTTAAACCTGGCACCTACAGGGCACCAGCAGTCTTACACCCTTTGGTTACAGCAGTTTAGAAGACCAGCCCCAAATCAGTGTGAGAGGTGAATTCTGGGAAAGTGGTTCTTCAGAGATCAGCAAGTATGGAAGACTTTGAAAGCAGCAGTGTCTAAAACTGAGCAACCTGAATAATGAGGAATAGGAACTAGAAGATGAAGAGGAAAAGCACCTTCAGTCAGGGGACACAGTTGCTACAGAGTCCCACAGAGGCACAGAAAGCACACGTTAGCAAAGAGCGCAAATCAACATCACAGGGACTGGAGTAAGTATAGCTGGGACAGCAACTGGCCTTTAATTCGGAGAGATGTAGATGGGGCGGGGCACACCTAGGAAAGGTGTAGGAGGAGAGTGACCAAGCAGGTCAGAGAATCCAAGAAAGGCTGCTGGGTGGGAGATGGGCCAGAGAGGGTTAAATCTGTATTTTCACCCTGTCTCTTCTAGGCCAATGATCTCACCTTTGTCACTGAGAAGCCTGGGTCATCCCCAGAGCACTGATAGTAGTTCTTTGTGCTTTTTATTATGAGTGTTTTTATTATAAAAGAATACAAAGACTTGGACGAAGGTAAAGGAAAGGAAGGATTGTAAAGAGAATTAAGTTGTACTAATAGGCATATCCTAACTCCCCCAAATGAATGTGACATTATGTAGTGGAAACGTGTACTAATAAAAATGAAAAATTGAAAGAAACCCCCGCAAACTCCCTCGTATAAATGTTTTGTTTTGTTTCTTTCGTTTTTAGAAGAACATGTGGAAAACCTGCTACCTGATGAAGATCTGGACGTGCAGTTGATCATGTGGTCAAACAATTTATACTTAAGCATGAAATGTGTATTTGTTGTTATTTAAAAAAAAAAAAAAAAAACCTGCTGGCAGGAAGCAGAGAATGTGCCATGCTCAGTGGATTTAACACCTCAGATAAAAAGATATATGAAATTGAAATTATCTTTTCATTAGCAGTGAGAAGATAATATAAAGGAGAGCAGAGAAGGTAACTGGGAGAGTAAAACCTCAAGTAATCCTAAAGGATTATCAGAAAGCAGTAAGCTTTGGCTACAGGCTCTCTATCTTGTAGTCCTGTGTCCTAGAAGTGACCACTTTCATCTTCTCGAAGTGCCTGGAAGCCACACACAAGGGCAGGCTTTTGGATTGTGTGATGGCCAACACAGGTCTTCCATCGCAGTCCCAGTACCATTGGTCAAGCTGATTAGAATGTCTTTTCCCTCACTTTTCTCATCCGTCAGATGGGACTACCAATAATTGTCCCATTTAATGAGACACCGTTTAAATTTCCGGGTGCACAGTTCATGAGTGGTAGCTACCAATGCTGATGAGTCTATCCTGAGAGCAGCGGCAAGTGCACTACATCTATGCATAAGGCTCGATTGTGTTTTGGAGGAAATAACAAGAGCCTTGACTCAGTTGGAGAGGGCTGAGACTTCCCTTTGTTCTAAAGCCAGACTCTGTGTATGTTAGTGATCCCCTTCTCTTCCTGTCTCTTCTAGAACTTTGTCACTATAATTACCTTAACTCTCATGCCAAAGCTTACATCTCTTTACTCCTTTTTTTCCTGTCTGCCTGTGAAATATATACAGGTCTTCTGTATCTTTGCTTGAGCCTTCTGCCCTTTTCAGCTACCTTTCTGCTTCTTTCTCTCTACTGTTAGATTTCTTTTTTTTTTTTTTTTTTTTTTCGTCTTTTTGAGGCAGGGTCTCACTATGCAGCTCAGGCTGGCCTTAAGCTCACTTTGTAGCTCAGGCTGGTCTCGAACTCACAACAATCCTACTGCCTCAGCCTCCCGAGTGCTGGGATTACAGGCATGCACCATCACACCCAGCTTTCTACTGTTAGATTTCTTAATTAACACACAGCTACCTCTCATGTCTACACTATGTCCTTGCTTTATGGTCTTGTCTCCTAGCTTTTATTCCTGTTCTCCTGATGCAGGGCTCAGTAGGATAATCAAAGCCCCCTAAATAATCACTAGGTGGCCTTTGGACCAGGCATACTTGACTCAGTTGACCATACACACCTTGATCTTACATAGAAAGCCTGCCTCATTACCCCATTCCCCTATTTCTGTCCATTGTATTGTTTTCCCCAAGCCATCCAGGAAAGAGAGCTTGAACTCAGGTTGGCTCAGCACCCCTCTCTGTCCTCCCCTCACACGGTTTTGGCTCTTACTACAAATGATGGAAATTCATTGGAGTCTTTGAAAAGGTTTAATTGAGATACAAAGGAATGAGGGGAATCTACCTAACAGCTCCCAAGGCAAGATGTAGCAGAACCCAAGAAAGACCAACACTCTACACTCAGGCCAACAAAAGGAGCTTCCCCCATCTGATCTGTCCTGTGGATTGCTTGGGATCTGCACAGACACCCCGAAGATGTCAGATACTCCCAAACCCAGCCAGTTACCAGGTCCTGTAAAAATCACTCTCTTATGTCAGACCCTTGGCTGTGTCTCTTCTCCAGCCTCCTTTGTGTTGCTTCTCCCTCGTTTACCTCCTGCCGTCTTCCTGCTTTCTGTCATTGCCTCCTCCTCTGGCTGCCTCAGCAACCACTGGTCATATCCTATTTCTCTGTTGTTTCC